>OZ022422.1:17075071-17151840 GCA_963989365.1 Rhimphoctona megacephalus | reverse complement strand
AAATTCCGATTATAAAATCTCTCCTCGTCTTTCTTATTCGCGCAGTTGAATGTCTATAAATAAAATAACCGTACAGCCAATGAACTGTAATTCAATTATTTTTTTTTATGTAGAATTTCTGCCTTCCTGAATTTCTATAAATACAATGAGTAATTTTTGTCGTTGGTCTTCTTACAAATATGGACAGATTTTTGCGATGAGCACGTGTGCGCATGAGCAATGACCAGAGAGATTTCATTGTGTTATATCGCAGCAAGAGAATCTCGAGGAAATTCTAGTCTTGTATAAACACAGAATAAATACATGTATATGAGGCATTCCACGCCATTTAGAGCGGCCGTGGTCTCGACCATTTTTAATTTTCCTGATTTTTTTTAAATAGTACCCCATAGAAGGTATATCCACACCAGTTTTTAGATTTTTATCTCACATCTTTCACGAGTTACAATTTTTCAAAAAATCCATATTTTAGAAAGTTCGGAAACGTTCTAACGCTGATATCTCTTAAACTAATCGACATATCGATAAATGTCAATATATCGATTTTTTTTCGTTTCGGTTCATACTTTCATGAAAATAAAGGAAAAAAATTATCAGTCAACGTTGTCAACGTTTTTTCTGCATCTGAAGTAAAAACTATTTTTTTTTTACATACGATTGCCATTTTTAATTTTTTTCAAAAAAATCTCTGAAATAGTATGACTAATTAAACTATTTTTAACGCCGGTCCAATCGTGGGCCCATTTTTCCTTCTATTTTTTATTGAATAAACTAAATTTTTTTAAAGAAATTTATTTTTTTATATTTTTTTTGTATTTTTTATATAAATTTTGTATATTTATTTTTTTTAATTATGTTTTTTTTTATATAAATTTACATAATTTTACGTAAATTTTATATAAATTATATAAATTTTGTATGAATCATATTTCAATCAAAGATATAACCAATTGCATAGTTTTTAAGCCTAGTTTAATTGTGATCAAATGGGTGTTTCCAATTTTCGTCGAAATTTTTTTTATCAATTTTTTTTTATCATCAGTAATACTGGTAAGTATAAATTATAGTACACATTTACAATTAGTAATTATAGTACTCATTTTACAATTTTTAGTCAGATCCAATAAGTTAAAGATTTTGTTTCCATTACTTTTCAAGAAGAAATAATAGAAATTCTAAAACTTTCATTTCTTTCATTCGTAACATCTAACATAATTCATAATTTCTATTATTTTTTCTAGGAAAGTAATAGAAAAAAAATTTTTTAACTTATTGGATCTGACTAAAAATTGTAAAATGAGTACTATAATTACTAATTGTACATGTGTACTATAATTAAAACTTACCAGTATTACTTGTGATAAGAAAAATAATAAATAAAAATTAACAAAAAAAATATTGACTAAAATTGGAAATAACCATTTGATTACAGTCAAACTAGGCTTAAAAACTATGCAATTGGTTATATCTTTGATTAAAATATGATTCATACAAAAAACTTCAAATTTCTATAAAAAAAATGTAATTTATTCAACAAAAAATAGAAGGAAAAATGGGCCCATGATCGGACTAGCGTTACAAATCGTATAATTGAACATACTATTTTAGAGATTTTTTTGAAAAAAAATAAAAAATGGCAAACGTCTTTAAAAAATATAGCTTTTATTTCAGATGCAGAAAAAACGTAACCAACGTAGATTGACAATATTTTACTTTTTTTTCATGAAAGTATGAACCAAAATGAAAAAAGTCGATATATTGACATTTATCGATATGTCGATTAGTTTAAAAGATATCGGCGTTAGAACGTTTCCGAACCTTCTAAAAACTGGATTTTTCGAAAAATTGTGACTCTTGAAAGATATGAGATAAAAATTTAAAAATTGGTGTGGATATTCCGTCCATGGAGTACTATATAAAAAAAAAAATTTCAGGAAAATTAAAAATGGTCGAAGTCACGGTCGATATGTCGATTAGTTTAAAAGATATCGGCGTTAGAACGTTTCCGAACCTTCTAAAAACTGGATTTTTCGAAAAATTGTAACTCTTGAAAGATGCGAGATAAAAATCTAAAAATTGGTGTGAATATTCCGTCCATGAGGTACTTTTGAAAAAAAAATCAGGAAAATTAAAAATAGTCGAGGCCACGGCCGCTCAAAATGGCGTGGAATGCCTCATATAATATATGTGTGTATAATATATATGTATATGATAAGAAATAGCGATGAATAAGTCTCGAGCTCTCGGAACAAGAGTTGGACAAGAACTTCTGGATCGAATCGCTCGGCAGGATATTGCATGCGCAGCCCGTGCTTGACATTTACGTAGATCATTCCTTTTATTTCGCTGCTGGGCGGTCGAGGCCAAAAAAAAGGGAAACATTAAAGAAAAAAAAACATACACACATACACAAATAATAAGAACAAAAGACGTGAAAATAGATTATATATGTAGTCACGTGATACGAATTCGCGTAACGTGACAAATGAAGGTTCTTCGTGTTCATAGAAGAGACAAAAAAAGGAATTGAAGAAAAAAACAAAAAGAATTTGGCTTGGAGGGGACGTTCATCCCATGGCATTGTGAAGCAAAAATGCGGATCGTAAATTTCCACGGGGTAGAATTTTGAATCTAGTTGAGAGAATCCTTCGAAGGACTCGCGGTATCCTCAAAGAATTCCTGAGATTTTTTTTTTTCAACAAAAAACAAGTGAAGTTTCGACAAAGAAAAGTTCGGATAAAAAAATTTCTTTGCGAATTATTCTGAAGTTGAAAGTCTTGGATAATTGTTATTACGAATTATTGTGATTAGAGTTATCATCATTAGAGGAGAAAAAAAAATTCACGGATGAGTTGAGAATCCATTAAGTATAATAACATCGGAGATACGCATAATGGTTCTTTTATTTTATTTTTTTTCCTCGATTCGTTGAACATTTTTTTTCGTAATAATTAGTATTGTTGAAGTATGCAAAATGTATTATTCGCTTCATTCAATTTATTCGCTTTATTACATGAATTAAATATGGATATAAAAGTATATATGTGAGAGACCAGAGAATGAACGGTAAAATGTTCACTCCCATGGTAATCATTTTATATCGTTCAATTAACCATCTGCTTGATTAATCAACTCTGTCGATGCAGGACCAAGATACGAAAGAGCGGCAGGGAAAAAAACGGACCAAAAGCTAATGTATAAGCATAAGGCATATTTTAAAGTATGCGCATACCTCTTGTACTTAACGCGAGGAGTAGATTATGTATTCCCACGTAAAAGGCACCATTCAAAGTGCATATACAGTTATAATAGTTAACATATGGTGTAACAAACTTTTATACGCATTTACATATTTTTAATTTTTTTTAGATACTCAAACAACGGAGAAAAAAGACTTAGTTTCGAAACGTTTCATTTATCTTATTTAAATAAATGATTAATATCTCGGCGATTGCAGTTTTTTGATTTATGAATAATGATCTATAAAACTATGACATTCCCAAAAAATTAAAAACATTCATTTCCTGAATTAACAAATAAAAGGGCGGAAGACTCATCAATTGAGCCTCTAGACTTTTTATAATTTAGTATGGATATGTGCATATATATAGAAAAGTTTCTGAGTATACGTGCGGTGTATCGAAGTGTTTGATAGAGTGGAAGGAAAAGATACGAAGGGAGTGTAAGTGTAAGGGAGCGAAGAGTGGAAAATCGTAAATCTAAATAATTGACAGTCCATGCAAGAAAAAGATAAAGAAGCTGCTAAGATTGCTGACTGCGATAGCTCTTAAAGAAGGTACTAGAGTATTATACTCTCGAATCTCTAATGCATGTTTACGCTTGCATATATCTATAGATAGACATATTTATAACATATTTATGTATATGTGCATAATATAGATATAGATTGTTACTAATGACTTGGAAACTCCTGACACATACATACATGTACAGGGTGTCCTGGAATTTAAAGCTGAGGGTGTAAAGAAATAGAAGATGGATTGTGAAATTCTAAGGAGAAAAGTCTTTAGCCACTTTTCTCTATGATGCATCTTTGTCGAGATACTAATTATTAAGAGTAAGCCAGTCCGGGGCATAGATAAGAAATGGTTGGAAGCGCGCTTCCCTCACTCTGCGATTTTTCTTATCAGCGTAGCGGATTAGCTGTAAGAAATCGGTTAATCCTAGAACCCCACAATCTATTTTTTCCAACGTAAACCCCACACTGAGGTAAATAGTAGTAGTAGTAGTGGTGTTTTCCATGCATACCCTTCTCGGGTTTTTACATATTTATCCTCTCTGATTTTAATTATTTCCACTATTTGTTATCCCACTCTGCACTGTGGACCTACATTTTTTACGTGGGTTCCGAACTACAGAAAGTACAGTTTAAAACACTTAGAAAAATCCATTGGTGTCGACGGGAATCGAACCCGTGCTCACTGGTTGTGAGCCGGGTACGTTACCACTGTGCCACTGTCTCTCCTTCACTGAGGTAAATAATTACCCCAATTTTCTCTTCAGTATAAAATATTCCTCATATGCGATAATAAAGTTTAATTATATACCATTCTCTTCGTTTTTTGATAATGAAGAGAATGATACATGATAAAGTGACATTCGGTAAATATTTAATGGTGAAAACTCTATAAAACCGAAGGAATGGTTTAAAAAAATTGGTTCCGGAAGGAAATTTGACATTTTCGTGGGGTTACTAATTACCCCGTTATGGGGTTCTAAGATTAATATCTCGCGAAGGGTGCATTGTAGAAAGAAATGATTAAAGACTTTTTCCATCACAATTTCCTGATTTCCTTGTACTGTAAGTCTTGATAGTGATTTTCCCGACACTTTGTGAATAATCATAATCATCATAATCCGCGCCTCTGTCATAATTTAAAACGCAGTACCTTACTTATTACTTGATATCGATTGGCGCGAGCAAAGTACCTTTTCTGCTATCCCATAGTTCCGATAAATATTATTATTGGAGCGTTAAACCTGCAAACAGGCATAAACGCTGGACAGGCGTTTCGTGATTACGGAATTGTAAATTGCAATAGGCCTCCGGGCGTGTTCGTCGTGAGTTTATACAAGGATGAAATGAAAAATTCTTATCTTATCATCTTATTAATGAATTGTAATCTCAACAAAATTCCGGCTGTACGAGAAGATTTTCCACATAAAAACTTTCAGCCGTAATTCTCGAATTTACTACGAAGCTTTTTATATTCACGGCTGTTTCTACTTCTGTAGCTCTCGAGCTGCTCTTTTGCTACTTCTCCGCAGATTTAATGTACAACTTATTACACGCTGCGGCCCCAAGTTACACAACCCTCGTGAGGTCCGCTGCATATAAGTTTTTGTAACACTGCGATTTTCCGGTCTCTCTTATTTATGCTCATTCTCTTGCTACTCTTCGCGAAGATCCTTGAAGCGATAGATTAAGGGGGTCATCCCATTTGACAGTTATTTTTTTTCGCTTTTTTTAGGATTTTTTTTTCATGAACCATTAAAACACACGATCTTTGAATTTTTACCACACATTTATTAACATTTTTACAATCCCTCAGAATTTTATCAAATAAAAATAACGAGTTGTATCGACTTTACACCGTTCGGAAGACACTCATGTGTTGGTTGGCGACTGCCATGATTCCGGAGGTTTTGCTCATCTGAAATCAAAAAATCAAAGGGCATTTTAATTTACAAACTTGAGGCTATCGCCGGAACTAGAGTAAAGTAAAAATATCGAAAATTGAATTTTTCGCACGGTTTTGAAAGTCGAAAAAAAATGTCGAAATTTGGAACTTTTAAAACCGTGCCAAAAATTCAATTTTCAATATTTTCACTTTACTCTAGTACCGGCGATAGCCTCAGGTCTACAAATTAAAATGCCGTTTGATTTTTTAATTTCAGATGAGCGAAACCTCCGGAATGATGGCAGCCGTCAACCGAACGGTGTAAAGTCGATTCAACTCGTTATTTTTGTTTGATAAAATTCTGAGGGACTGTAAAAATGTTAATAAATGTGTGGTAAAAATTCAAAGATAGTGTGTTTTAACTGACCTAGAAATTTGTTAGGGTTTGCCTGTGCGGGATTAAGCCGTGATCAGGTTGCAAAATGGGCAGCGCTAATACAGGACTCCTGATCCGGTCGTAATCAGGCCTTCCATAGTAATTGACAAATCAGGCTAGTTTGAAGCGGTCCTAATCAGGTGTAATTTGGTGCGGCCCTACTGACGCATGCTCTAATCAGGCCTTAGTATGGCATACTCTAATAATCCCCAACTGAGGTTTGCCCTATGGGGCCTTAGTACGGCTCACTGTAACAGCGCCTCCCTAAGATTTACCCTACAACGCCCCGGTAAGGCCTATCATGACTTTCGTACCATTGCTACAACATCGAAACGTGTGCCTCTAACCTCAAAAGTTCTGAATTCGTGCGTGAATACTGCTCCCGGTTTTATCGAGCATTTATTTATCTAGTTTATTACAATATGTATATCTGCGGTGTCAACAATTGGAGATTTAATTTATTTAAACTATTCGAGTAGGGATATAGCGTTGAATTGCGTGTACCTGTTATAATTATGAATGGATCCTGAATAAAAAATCTAACCTAACAAATCACCACGTGGTTATAGTGCATGTGATGTGTACTAACAAGGAACACTACTTTGGTGTCCGCCTCTGATTTTCTTGAAACTCCTGTATCTGAAAGAGCATTTGAAACTAAGAGACACGTATTTTTTTTATCGGCGGAAAAACGGTTTTAAGGGGTGAAACCACCCTTCAAAATAAGACATGTCAAAACGGGTGGTTTTGCAGTTTCACCAACAAGCACTCAACCGATTTCGATAAAACAAAAACCAAAATATTTCTTATTCAAAGCGATGAAAAGTCCACCATGCGAACGAAAAAAAAAGTTAGGGGGTGAACCACCCCTGCATTTATCTGTTTCTCACCCCACTTTAAAAAGGGGTGAATATAATGGAATGGAAGGTGTTCCATTTTCATAAAAGCATCAAAATAAAGTTCACGTTTTCGTATTTTTGAAAAATAGCAACCTTAAGGGGGTGAACTACCCCTTATTTGATTTTTCCTATTGCCCTTGGCTTTTCCCTGTTTTATATGTTTTTGCGAATTCAAAATATAACAGCTCCGAATCAACGTTTTCTCATGTTGCGAAATTAATACAACACCCTGAAAGGGTGAACCACCCCCTCTCGATTTTCCTCTTTATTCGCGATTTAAAAATTTCTCCATCTATTTTGTTCAATCTGCTTCCCCTTCATCGACGTTACGAATTTAATGGTTTTTAAGCACGTATGCATATTTGCGTTAACCTCAATCAGGACGGGGGAGGGGGAGAGGGAAGAGCTACTTCTTATTCACTACGATTCCAATTGTTATGTCTGAATAAGTTCCACAAATAGCGATTTGTCTCGTCTACGTACATGTATATTTTTAATACGAGCTTAAACACATATTGACAATTGATCAAGAAGAATTAACAGTCTTATAGTCTACAATCGAATTTTATTTGATAAGTATATCGAAAACTGAGGTCACACTTTTCCGGTCCTTAAGCGCCTAGTAAAAAATGTGATTTACATGTGATCCTGTTATCTTATTACATGCTATGGATTCATTTATATTATAATTTCAAACACAAAGACTTTTTACACCATGCACATTTTATAATCGCTATGTGATTGCAACCAGGTATTTCACAGTGTGTTTTTGATTGACCGAACCCAAAATTGACAGGATTTTCGAAATATTCCGATTTTTCCGTTACATAATTACTTTTAAACCATGAATATTTAAAAAGATTAATATAACGTGGAGATGACAGTTGATTATGGGTCAGCGATTGTAGTTTGATTATATTATTCCTCGAATGTAAATTTATATCAGCATCCATTAATATAACACTATCTGAAAAGTGTCTCACAAAATTTTTCCATATTCGAAATCCAAATACGTCAAGCGGTTGAATTTTTCCAGTTGTACCTTTTGGGATAATCATTGTGATGATTTTTTTATCATGAGGGGTGGCTTCGCGAACAACTTTGGGGCAGTGTCCACTCCAGAAATCGATCAATACGTTGTCACTCCCAACATTAGGAAAAAATACTTTTTCCAACCAAATTTTAAAATGATCTGTTAACATATAACAAATTATATATTTATATTTATATGTTAAAAAAAATTGAAGCGTCCTTAACAATAATACACACCGGAAGTAAGTTTCCCAGATTTCGATGCTGTTACAATGACGTTTTCTGGTCTAAATAATTATTTCTCTACTCTTGGTCCAAATTCACCATTTGCCTCCTTTAACACTATAAAAAGTGAAGAAAGTAATTTTACGTTCGCGTTTATTATTGGCTGGATCGTGTAGCTGTGGGTTGTTGAAGAGATTGATTGTACAACACATTCAACTTTTTTTGATCCTTCCATCGCTAAAGTTCGTGCTGAATGAATTTCTAGTTGAAAACCGCTTTGGTCTGAATTGTATACATTGCTTGACCCATGCTTTTCAATTGGTGATTTAACATCTTGAATAAATTTTTATCCATTTTTCTGTAGAAACGCTTTTATTACTCCACAGTTTTTCTCGTTACAAATTTATTTATTTTTCTAGAAACAATGCGATGCATTTTCTTAAATTTCCATAGCCATTTATTAGAGGCTCTAAATCGTATATCTTCATCGCCTATTTCTTTATGTGCCTGTAGAGCCCACTTTTGAAGGTCAATATCATGAACAATGACACCAGCGTCTACAGCAGTTTTTATATTCCGCAATGTATATTCAGACATTCGAGCTAGTTTTTCTTTATAAGTACCACCTTTATTCAGTTGATGTGCCCAGCGTCGTAACTGGCGTGTGAATTTGACAGATTTGTATTTTTGCTTGACGGTTTCGATACTGTAATTCTTTTTTTTTTCCAGATCTCCAGTATTCCACAGCTTTTTTTTGTAATCATAGCTCAGCTCATCGTGACTCGAACAAGCGTCGGAATCGACATCTTCATTATCTTTTTACCATATGGTATCTTCAACAGCATTTGCTTCGTACTCTTTAAACGGTTCTTGAAAATCTAGAGTCTCTTCCTGTATTACCTCAACTCCATTGTAATCTTGCATAGAATCGATTAAAATTTTTTCAAAATTTTCCTTCATCTCTATTTCTGCATTGTTAACAGAAGTTTGTGCAATATTCATAGCCTCAAATGTAGTCAGTAACAGTTTAATAACGTTGATTGGATTGACTTTCATGCTGGTAAAAATGTTACGCACAGCACACCGAGAGCACAGAAAAGGATAGACAATTTGAATCTCGCTTAAATATGTACTAGTACAATACGAATGGTAACCGTCTTTTAAAGCAAGTATCAGAATAGAAAAATATTCATTTATCTTGCAATACCTGATAACGGTTTTATCTAATAGAACCACACTTGAGCGCTTTGAAAGACGATGACTAATATTTGTCATGACTAATACCCCGGGTATTAGAATGCCAAAAACATCAGGTGATCATGACTACTTGATAACATTCTAATCTAGTACAAACACCGTGATTACATCTTTACGCCTCTGTTTTTTTTTCTATATCGCGGGTATTAGAATACCAAAAATATCGGGTGATCATGACTACTTGATACCATTCTTACCCAGTACAAACACCGTGATTACATCTCTACGCCTCTATTTTTTTCTTAAGATTAATAATAAAATGCTTTGTAGGGACACTAATTGTACATCAGCACAATACTTATTAGTTTACGCATAGATTACAATTTTCCTATTATCATCAGAATAGTAGTAGTGGCAGTTCCCTGCCTCCCTCCCCCCCCCCCCCATCCCTATTGAAGTTAATGCAAATATGCATACGTGCTTAAAACCATTAAATACGTAACATCGATGAAGGGGAAGCAGATCGAACAAAGTAGATGGAGAAATTTTTAAATCGCGAATAAAGAGGAAAATCGAGAGGGGGTGGTTCACCCTGTCAGGGTATTGTATTAATTTCGCAACATGAGAGAACGTTGATTCGGAGCTGTTGTGATATTTTGAATCTGTAAAAACATATACAACAGGGAAAAGGCAACGGCGATAGGAAAATTTAAATAAGGGATAGTGCACCCCCTTAAGGTTGCTATTTTTCAAAAATACGAAAACGTGAACTTTATTTTGATGCTTTTATGAAAATGGAACACCTTCCATTCCATTATATTCACCCCTTTTTAATATGGGGTGAGAAACAGATAAATGCAGGGGTAGTTCACCCCCTAACTTTTTTTTTCGTTCGCATGGTGGACTTTTCATCGCTTTGAATAAGAAATATTTTGGTTTTTGTTTTATCGAAATCGGTTGAGTGCTTGTTGGTGAAACTGCAAAATCACCCCTTTTGACATGTCTTATTTTGAAGGGTGGTTTCACTCCTTAAAACCGTTTTTCCGCCGATAAAAAAAAAATACGTATCTCTTTGTTTCAAATGATCTTTCACATACAGGAGTTTCAAGAAAATCGGAGGCGGACACCAAAGTAGTATTCCTTGTAAGTGATGTGTTCAATATACTCATACGAAAATAAAATATAAAAAAATTGAATTAAATGAATCTTTAAGAGTGATAAGAACATAGTGAAAAAGTATTTTTTATTTTTATTGTATTTGCCATTGCCCAGGGTTCTCCCTTTTTTAGCTTGCCCCCCCCCCCCCCCCCCCCTCCAAAGACACCCCCCTGTGCGGCTGCAGCCGACTTATCCTCAACTGTATCGCATTTGCCGAGGGCGGAGGGAAACTGCAGAAAACCTTGCCGATACAGCCGGTACCTACCTAATTTCCCCGGATAGCAATGCGAGCATGCTCAAGCACAGCTACCAGAGACGCTTAAGAAAGGTACCTCCTCAGCTGTAATGCAATGAACTAGCCAGTACAGGGCTAGGGGGCCCACCATCCGCACGATGAGAACCGTCCACGGGAGGCACACGGAGCTATACACCGACCGCTCAGGCATCATAGCGAGGTCTGTACATGATTTTTATAAAGGTGGAGTCCAAACCACCCGGGATTACAGTGGAAACACGTGAAAAAAATTTCAATTTTTCATTGGTGTTTTGGTCGGGATTCGAACCCGGGACCCACGGCGTGCGAGCCCGAGCCCTTATCCACTAGACCAACCACTCTCCCTGCATAGTGAAAAAGTATTAATACATAATATGAAAAGTAATGATGAAAGTCCTAACCTAAAAAAATACATAAACGTGTATGTATGTATTCGGAGGGAGCATTATAATGGCACAATCAGGCAGTTCAATCAGGTCCGTGTTTAGCAGTCCGATTAGGCCCTGGTCATGCAGCCTGATCAGGACCCAATTAGTCAGCCTCCATCAGGGTGTTTCGTGCCACACCGTTACAATTTCGTGTCACGGCGCTATCAGATCGCTTTGTAAGCGCCTTTATACGGCAATAAGGCAGTCTGATAACGACCTGAAAAGTTCCCTATTACAATTTCTAGGCGGGAATGGTTCATCCAAAAAAATTCCAAAAAAAAGCAAAAAAAAATAGCTTGTCACATGGGATGATCCCCTTAACAACGGCAAAACATTTTTAAGTATTCGAGCTAAATGGAATGTAGGAATGAGAATTTTCAAGATTGATCATCTTTCAAGGTTGTTGT
Organism: Rhimphoctona megacephalus; assembly: GCA_963989365.1. Taxonomy (NCBI): domain Eukaryota; kingdom Metazoa; phylum Arthropoda; class Insecta; order Hymenoptera; family Ichneumonidae; genus Rhimphoctona; species Rhimphoctona megacephalus. The sequence goes on along the minus strand of OZ022422.1, from coordinate 17,140,142 downwards.
TATTATGTTATTATTATTATTAGTATTGTTATTATTATTATTTGATTAAATATCAATTATTTAACTTTTAGCTTAGAACTCGTGAGATTTTCATTCCCATAGGAGCTTCGATGGAACAACGCGGTGATGATTTTCCGGGATCGAGATCCATCGTCTTCCAATCGACCTCTGTGACCATTCGCGTATTAGGTGTCGCGTTTCTCGCAGAATGAATCGCGCCACCTAACGTTAGCGTCGCTTATTAACTTGGCCGCGGGAAGAGCTTCGTGTATGCATTTTGCTCGGTGTTTTCTAGTTGGACCGTTATCGAAGCGAACAGTCGTAAACGGTTTAACGAGGACACCGTATGATCGCGGGGCTCCGATATGAAGCTTGGGAACGAACTTGTAACGAGGCACGCGCTCCCGAGTGAACCACGAACAATTTATCCAGTCATCGAGGGCCCTCGATCCGGTGCCAATACTTCTGGACTATTGCTATCCAACTTTTATACATACGTACAAATATACACGCATATATGTGCATATAAGGCTCTAAACATTTGATAAAATAAATACATATTTAAATGTACATTAATATGCAGACATTAATATTTAATTGCTGAATCATTTAATTGACAATAATTAAATATTAAATGATTTCCATCCAAGCCACGGAATATTTTTCTGCTATTCTTTTTTTTCTGTGTAGTAAAAAGTGGTATAAGAAAATATAACAAAGTGGAGGCAATGACAGATCTGAAAATCTGAATCAGGCATCAGCTGCCCGACGCGGAAAGATCGATCCGTTATATATATATATATATATATACTTTATCAATACTTACAGAACTACTCAAGATCGAGGACGAGGTCGAAGCTAAATCCACCGTGAAACGGGAGCATTGCATCTTGATTACTCTCCGGTATGTGATACACCGCAGTGATAGTACCGCACTGTCGAGGCTGCCCACGCCTTTCTTTCACATTCAGACGAGATTTGTCTAAAGCTACCATTTTATCTCACTGAATATATGCATAAATTTATTATGAATCATTTTTTTTTAAATGATATTACAATTATAGAATTAAATACATGAATTGTGTAATTATTTTATAAATAATTCAAATTCATGTACTCGTATGAGGTTTTTCATAATGTAATAAAGGATTCAAGTTCAAATCTTACCTCTGTAAAGTATAATTTTTTTTATTAGTGTAATTTGAAAATGGTGTATAATTTTGTTTGTTATGATCTCGTATGCTCAAAGCACCAATCATATTTTAAAAATGTGGTAAAATCTAAAAAATACATTTTCGATCAAAAAATGATGAAGGAAACAGCGAAGGAAGGATAAATATGAAGAAAAAAAAACATTGCTGCGAGACTCGTCGATGCAGATCGACACAAACGGTACCAACTACTCACGAGAACGTCCTCGTCGTCCTCTTTTTCGTTCCGCTTCAAGAAACCCTTAAAGACAAGAGGTGGGTCTTTTTTTTTATTCAAGTTTACGTACTTTTTGTTCAAATGTCGAATATAATAAAAAAATTAATTTTTTTATAATTTCCTTCGAGTGCTTTTCGTAAACACAATGAATCAAAAAAAAACATGACGATCTTTCATCAACGTTAACTTTCGCTACTTTCCATGTGCCTTGAATGTCATAGAGTGGAAGTAAACCTTGAATGTAACCTTGAAAATAATCTGTTTATGGCGCTCTGATTAGAATGGCAATTTTAATGAGCCATTTAACATTTTTTTCAATCATTATACATTTTTTCTGTGCATATACTTTTTTGAACGAATTCTCGATCCATTAAAAAGTTCGAAGTTATCAAGAGGTTCGAAGATGATTGCAGCCATAAAATGAAGTTGTTAACGTCGAGTAAATTAACTTACTCTCGATGGCGAGTTAATTGCGAGAGAAAAAAATGGACAAATTTTTTTTTGGCCATGTATCAACGACAGCAAATAAATTCGTCACTTCCGGTGGTTGGGAAAAAGCTCTGCTATTCACGAGGACGCACGAATAGGAATTTGCGACGATGCGAAGTGTATGAAAGAAGGAAATGTGGAAAAAACGAGGAAAACTGTTTATTATATGCTATGAGTACAACCTTACTATGTGTGGCTTGGAGTCGACGAGCTCGGTGAATAAAAAGAAGAGGAAAAAGACAAGCGAGGACACGAAACACCTGTGCGGATCGGGACACACGAGAGCGTGGAGTACGAGCGGTTTCCGCCTTCTCATTACAGCCTACTCTTCCATTTTTTTCTTTTCTTTTTTCCTTTATACTGTTTTCTCCATATAAAAAATCTTTTCATTCCATTTTCTGTTTCCTCCATACTGTTTTCTCAATACAGAAAATCTTTTCATTCCATTTTCCATGTATACTTCTCTGAGCATTCATTCTTACCGCTTACTATGACAATTTTTCTGTTACGCCAAGTCGCCATTCTGATTCATGCCTTTTCCTCATTTTCAATAAAAATGCAAAATGTGTTTTCAGCAAATGCAAGTTCACTTGTCGTTGCGGATTAAATTGAACCAAAATTTATAATGAAACGTCAAATTTACAGATTTTTATTATCGAAAACGCTTAACTTTTTTATTTTGCATTTATTTTAATTTATAATTTTATTCTCGTATGAAGAGATCAAAATCTGTGAGTCTATAAATAATTATTGGGTGTATAACTTAATTTTTACCGTTTTTTTTAATAAAATTTATTTAATATTATAAAATATACAAAACAACATTAATCTTCGAAATATTGTTCACTGTTTTCAATGACCTTTCTCTATCTATCAGTTAATATACGGATGCCATCTCGAAAGAAATGAGGAGGTTAGAACTTCTAGCTTGATAAAAAAATTGGTAAAAACTAAGTTATACACCTAATATTTGAAATATTTTTCGCTCAATATACCCACTGATTTATATCATAAATTCTGACTCTTATAAGAATTAATTGCTTAATAATGCAGATAAAAAAAAAAAATTACTCTTTACGACCGATAATAATGACAAAAAAATGGTTTCTTTTCCTCTGTGTTAATCAGCTACTTTAAAAAAAATTCTAGATTATGGCATTTGAAAAAAAATATTCAAAGTGTTTTTTCATTGGATTATTGTTAGTTCCTCCTCCCGATCACTTTACAGCTGTATAATTTGATGCTGTAATTGTAAAATTGCTCTATATTTTATGCGGACGTGAACTCTTTACGGATGGATATTAATTATTGAGGGAACATATCCTACGGGGACGTTTATCACTTTTTCAGAAGTATCCATAAATCTTTTTATAAATTCGTCTCACTTGCTCATTATTCCACCTTTCTTCACTGACTTGTAATTCGCTTCTTACTGATTTTACTTCTGCTCGTAGAATTTCACCTTGGTTAAAAATTTTATTTTATATTTTTATATACATCTATATATATACATATACATATAAAAATGAAATTCAACTGGACGCGGAGCTTGCGGAACGGAAGGGTCGGATACGCGGCCATTGCAAATTGCTTGCGATTAATTCGTCGCACTCTCTCAGTGGATTGCATTACCAAGAAGATTTTCTCTCGCACACCCGGCGGAAAATTAATCGAATTTTTTTTTTTTGTGATCTAAACATATTGGCCAAAATCCGGTACTTTCATGTGATTCTCAATCGATCTGAAATTTTCAGATATACACATACGAGTACAAAATAATAACAAAATGATAATAACAATAATAATTTTCCACGAATCATTTATAATGATTTCGATTAATCATTCTATTGTTATTTCTAAAATTTGCTTAATAAATTTATTAAAAATTGTAATTATTCGTAAGAATAATAATAAAAAAAGGATAATGAATTTGGTGGGTAAATGTTCATAATGCAAATCAATGTAACAGCAAAAAAATTACTTTCCGTTTGTCTGTTGAATTGATTACAATTTTTTTTTCCCCCGCCGTGTTTCAACGTGCTCGAGATTTTTGATATCGGATAACGCATCTGTGATTCAACACTAGCACAGCGCGGTAATGAACTTCGAGTTATTAGATACTAATTGCATCCAATGTGTGAGAAACTTCGTCCTTTGTCTAGCCGGGATGAAATATAGTATTATACAGTGGAACTGGTTCAACGTGCTATAAATTCTGTCCTATATATTGGACGTTTCGTTCAAAATTGTCATTTTTTCCATAAAGTGGCACTGCTTAATTAATCATAATAATTTGATAAAAAATTGGTCATTTGAAAAGAATTAACATATTTCGAAAATTTCTTTTATAATAATAATATTGGTGAAAAACTTTGAAGGAATTGACGAAATTCGTCGATGAACACAATTGACTTAGAAGGTCTTATATTCTTGAACATTTTTCCTCCGAAAGCCATACCCATACGAGTAGAATAAGAGGGAAAGAGGCGAGAGATAAAGAAACGTGAGGGAACGTAAAAAAAAATTTGCAACTCTCGCACGGGGAGTGACTTCCGCGCACCAAGAGAGCGATCTAACAATCGTTTTCTCTCTCTCTCTCTCTCTCTCTCTCTCTCTTTGTGCTTTTCTGCATATTATTCTTATTGCATAACGGGCATTCAATTCCATATCATATATATGTATAATGAATATAATGGATGGGAGATTACAGGATTCACGTGGGTGTGACGCATTGGGTGATTTCTTGAGAACGTTTTCTCTCCATTTTTTTTGTTTAAAATTGAGAGTGCGAGTTAGTTGCTTGGTATTTCGCATTAAACAAAAAGAGTAAAGTGTGTAAGCACAATGAGGATAGTGGAATAATGAAAAAATTAAGACAAATTGTTGTACAGTTATGTGTTAAAAAAAAAATAATTCACATGTGCGACACAAATTCTCTGCATCTTCATTCCTCTTTTCGCTCCCCTATTTGCCATTATATCCTCCGATATAATAGAGTATCCCGCAAGACGAGAAATCCCGGGAATCTCGACGATTAAGTACTCTCTGAAAGAAGGTAAAGAGTCTTGGCGACCTCACTCGCATGGAAGCGCAATTGTGCGGCGTGTGATGTTTATGCGAAGCGTTTTCGAAGCGAAACCAGACGACGAGTGTGGGCCTGGAGTCTACAAAGAAGCACGTGTCACCGGGAACTCGAAATGTCTCGAGGACGAGAAGTCTTCCAGGGGATAATTAATAAAAAATACGAGACAAAAAGTCGAGTAAATAAGGAGATGAACGTAAGAGAAACGGTATAGTTAAGAAAGGCAAAGGGCGGGGGGGGGGGATCAGAAGAAGATTGTGTAATTAAAGCGCGATACGGAAGTGGTAGCGGGTGGACAACGGTCACGCTTCATGCCAATTTAACTCGAAAGAGGCAGCACGCGCGGTCAACCTTGGGACGCGCTTTGCGCGCTTCAGAAACATTCATAGCCATTCTCATTCGCCGTAACTCTATTCTCTCATCTATTCCCCTCTTCCTCTTTCCCATAGATTTTTCTCTCCGGCTTTCTCGGTCAACTGTCTTCCTATAGGACAAGATGGCTACTCGTGGAAACAGCGAAAGACTCTAAATGTTGTTGTGAGTATGCACACGCATCTTCTACCGGGGCATATACGTGGCACTCGGCTTCCGCGATCAAGCGGCCTTTGTCAACGGCCGTTACCTCTCTCTTTCTTTCTCTCTCCCTCTCGAGACTTAAACACGCGTTATAAAAGTCTTGAAGAATAGAATTGCGCTTAACAGCGATTACTTACGGCGTATATGTACACCATAGAAACTTCGCACGCTAATTCTCTCGTCAGTTCTTCCATGGCCGCGTTTATTCGATCGTAAATCTTTGTTGGAAGTGCTTCAGGAGGAATAAAATCTTCGACATCAGGATGAACGATAAAAATGTAAAAAGGTGAAGAGAACTGGGATGCAGGAAAAGAATCGAAGGAGTGCCAATAAGAGGAAAGAGAACAGGCCCGTTGTTGTGGGATGCGAATATGGGAATGCAAAGATCATCACGGGATGTAGAACTTTGATCAGTTGCATTTGATGGGATGAAATCGCGCATGTTTTCCAGAGATTCCAGGAGGAACTCTATAGATTCCAGATTTGGAAACAACGTGAAAACTCCTGGGGATGAACAAGCAGAACCACCAACTCGATGGAGAAAGAACGGTACAGGGACGTCCAGATTCCTGGTCTTCTTCTCGAGACCTCTTAAGATGATCGTTCATGCGTGAAAGATGCGCGTTCAAGAGAAGGAGAAGAAGAGGACGGGGTAGGATGATCACCGTTTTATTATTAGACGGCTCGTGAAGTCGCGGAGTGTTGTGAGAGAACGAAGAGATTGACGAAGAGAACGTGAGAAAATAAGAACACGAAGAGAAGACGCGATGTTGCGTACGCATAAATGTTGCCAAGTGGCTGCGATAGCTACCACCCCACCTCCGTTCTTGTATGAACTACATGGCAAATAGCTTAGACACGAGAGTTATGCAGCAACGCATCGATTCGCGGAGTTGCGCTTCTCCCCAAGACCCTCCCCGTAGAACAAAACTGGCTCCGGGAGTCTTCTCTCCGCGCGACTCGAACGCGCGCGGGACCAGTTTATTACCGGCGGCATCATCCGGAGAGTCCGCACACCAACGGAGCAAACGCAAGCAAGGTCGTTGGCACTGCGTGTCCCGACCTTGAACGACCTTGAAATGAACGACGTGAAAGAGCTACTCTGAGAGGGGCGTTAAACTGCGCTTGCAGAGTTTGGTTACAGATGAGAAAGGAGTAGAGTGTATATGTAGGTGAGTCATGGCTTGATCCTTGCAAGGATCAGCATATAGTTTCTCATTGCCCAATGCTAAATTGTAAAATGGTAATGGACACTAAACATAACTTATAAGTAATTCATGTTGTAAGATCCGCAAAGTAAACGGGATCACGTATTCGAGAATCCATGTCGATGATGTCAGCCAAGCAATCAGAAAAAACTGGACTCTTCCTGATTTTTATGTAGTTTGCGATAGTCCAATTAGAGGCTTCGGTAAATTTGGGCGGAAGAGTGAATAACCCTAGTCATCGAGTGAGGTTAAAGCCCTTTCATGTTGAAGATTGGTTCACACTCGAGTGCGTCAGGCAATGATGAGGCTTCGACTAATGCCGTTCACAATTTTCTTAGACACCTGCCATGCCTTTGCGCTCATTTCACGTACGCGTTCACTCAACAGATGGGCCTTTGGTGTAGTGTGCTCGAAGAGAGAGAAGAATCAGAGAGAAGGAAGAGAAGAGGTGCAATGAAGAACTCGTTAAAGCTCGATGAGAGTGCTACGGGAGAACATACTCACGGATCATGGTCCATATATGTAGACGAGTTGTGTACAGGGGAGCACAGAGGATCTTAATTGCGCCGATTACGTATTTGCATCGGAGTGCACCCTGAGGAGATCTCGTGAGACCGATCTAGTTGGATGCTGGATAAGCAAAAGGACAAGTTCTTCGTATGTGGAGATATGTATAAGTAAGAAGGAATGAAGAAAAGGAAGAAACGCAAGAAAGAGTATTGGATGGAAAGATGGCGTCCCACTTCACGCTTCCTCTTTCGGTTGCCCCGAAGGGAATTCAAATTCACATTTATCGTTACAGTTGAATAAAGAATCTTCTATCGACGTCCCGTAAACTATCAACATCTGCAGTTTCGCTGTAATGTATTAATTATATTGCATTGCTGGCGAAAGAAACATAAACAGGAAACGATTGCTTCAATGCCTTCGGCATTGAGGCCATCAAACGAATTAATTACTCTTCAAGTGTATCTTACGGGATTATATATGTATATATACTACATAGAATGTCGAACGCAGAATCTTCAGAGAGAATTTAAAGCGTTCGCGAAGTAAATTTGCAGCGCCATAAAAAATCGGCCCATGTCAATTCTACCTAATAACTGTTTAATCCTCGAGAAAGCAGTACAAACCGTAAAAAAAAAATAAAAATCGTATTCCATAGACCCCAACAACGTTGGGTCTTTACTGATGCTGGACTTGCTTGAAAAACGTCAAGCACATATAGAGCTAGTAGCTATAGGAGCAGTTTCTCATACACTCTAATATCGCACGTCAAATCCCGCAGATTTCCGGATGCTATTCGTGCAGCCTGTCCAAGATCAAGAATCCGTTAACCAGGAAAATTCTTATTTTCTGGTATAACGAAGAACGAGGAAAAATTTTTGTGTAGCAACATGTAAGTATAATCTTTGTTAAGTGAATACAGGGTGAAAAGGATCTTCCAGGAAGCCGAGAGTATGAGGAAGAAAAAATGGTTAAAGCGCACAGCCCTTTGAATCCCAGGCAGAAAACATGCCGTTGTACCGCGGTGTTTATAGTTGCCGGGTTATTACGAGGTAGAGTAAGAGAGCGCATGAGATGTACATGCCGAGACTAAGAGAACCGCGAAGAGAAGCCTGGCGCACGGCCAGACTCGTGCGATTTCCGGTTGTTCACTCTAGGAGGATCAAGAATCCGTTACAGGCGTTTAGGCGCTCTCTGGCAGGATTTTTTATGCAACCGCAAGCCGCGAGGCGAACGAACCACGGTAAAGCAAATGAAAGCTCTTCAGTAACTATACTATACGCATTATATGTAATAATAGTGAACACATGCGGGTAGAGGGTACAACATCAGGAAGGCGGCCACAAATGACGTAAGGCTTGGCGAACATCAGGAACCCGAGGATCATGTAAGACGTTGTTGGAAGTTCGCGTGGCCCTGATCATCGACATCTTGGAAAGTGCTAATATTCATTAGCTTCGTGTATTTGGTATTCTTTCTTTCTGCAGAAATATAGTGGCTTCTTCGGTTATAGTGGAAGATGCACTTGGGTTCGGCGAGTTCTTTCGCGCCTTTTAAATGACCCTGCACTTCGACTTAGAGCATCGGCTCCGTTAGAAAAACATCAGATCCTTTGAGAGCCAAGATCTTTAGCTGCATATACACGCGATGATGCTCAGCAATCAGCAGAATCAAAAACCCATCTAATGTACTGCCTACCATTATTATGCATTAAACCAACAAGACTGCCTACCAAGAACTGGCCAGAACAAATATATGCAGACCGCTTGACTATCAAATCGCTCATGATTGAAGGACTCAATCAAAATTTTCCCACAGTGGCAAAGACGTGTCACTGTTCAGATCCATCAGATAAAACCCTCCCTCTTTCTCTTTCTTCCTTTTTCCCTAACTCGCCCTTCTCGATTCGCTTGTAATGATAGCCCCGCAAAGGTTACACAATCACATTTTTTCGCCATCCTCACTATAGCATCATGCACAAACGTGATTTCGTGTCGCACGTGCCCCTTGAAACTATGTACCATCTCAATTTTTGCGACCAAGATCATATTCTCTTGTGTCTTTTGACTTCAGCCAGTTTAGTCGTTACATGGCTGACCGAGAGAATCACGAAATAACGAGCCTCACCGTTGTCCCTCGACCGGGTCGAGGTCACGACAATCATTCCCATACATGGACTGTATAACGTTTTCCTTACCATTACACGATGACTACCCACTCAAATGACAAAGATACCGAATGAATAAATCCCAACAACCTTTTTATACTTCATAATGTTGTGCTCATTTCACATGCTTATAATTACATAATGACCAGCTGAAGTTGCTTGACATATTTGCTCTTTGCAATATTACAGCATCTAGTTTATCTCGATTTTTTCATATTTGCCATGGTAATCAAGAATTGCTGTAATTACAGAAAAAATCTTAATTGATATCTTGTTCTCCTCATTTAAAAAAAGGCCAAAATTAGACCGTTTGTTCGTGGAAAATCAAAACTACGCATGAAACTATCCAAAACCCTAATTTTACCTTTGAGCGATGAATCATGATTGACATCGATGATTAATAACTCGACTATATAGACAAGTTACCTTTGGCATTGGGAAATTAAGCAGATGAATGGAATTTCATGCTGTTTTAAAAGAAATTCAGGTTTTCAGTGAGTTAAAAAATGTTTCAGTATTCACAGGCGGTAAAGAACAGTTTTAAGGTTTTTGTAGTCAGGCATTCGAGACGAGTTAGACCAGCTAAGAGTAGCTAAGGTATGATGAATTTTTCACACATTGGCAAGGTTTGCTTGGAGGTAAACGCTTTTTGAATGCCGTAAGCGTGTTCGTAGGAAGCGTAGACATAGGACATTATATCATAGTAGATAGAGTGATAAAGAAGGGCATAAAGAAGAGAGATTATGTGTGAGTAAAGCAGAAATGGTCGGTTCTGACCCAACGTAACGTTCTTAGAGCGTGACGTCGTCCCGTTGGCGATATGCCTTCTGCATTCACGTTGTGTGGTAGTGATGGCATGTATATTACGTGGTCGTACACAACTTGGACCGGTCCGTTGGTGACATTCGAGCCTTGGAGCTTCCTCTTACTCAACGCGCTTACTTCCTCATTCTCGCGAGAGAATGAGGGAGACAGTTGAGAGAGATCTTTTCCACCTTCGTTCATGTCTTACGCACCATTGGACAAACCCGCCAAGTCTCTTAAATATCCGCTTGTAATCACGTATCGAGAAAACGGATCTGCCTTTGCCGCTGTTCCTTCATCGACCCTTTTCCACGATCGTCCCAATAGTTGGCTAGATCTTTCCATATCTACTAGCATTCCCACCCCGCCATTTTGATCAGCATCAAGAAAATTCCGAGTCCGATGTACAAATTTAGCAGCAATCTTGTTCCTACTTTCTTGCAGCGGAGAAAATGACTACCCGAAGAATCACTGGAATCAGCCGCTGTGGAAGATAAAGGACGAGAACTCGTTACACTTGCTCCATGCGCAGTTGAATCTACGAAGTCTCCACCAAGAGTTTCTCGGTACAACCCCAAGCGCCACAGAACCTCTTAACGATTTGAATCGACTGGACCAGATAGGCAATTACTATTTTTTTTCTACCTCATCGTGTCTTCTCTCCCATTGGAGCTTTGATTCATCTCAGGGAGGCAAAGAAGGAACATGGCGTATGGCTGTATATATCATAGAAAAAAATTAAAAACGACAAGAAACGAGTCTTCTAGAGAGAGTTTGATGGCACACTGGAGCTCAGTTTAGTTTCGCTGAGAAGCCGTCTCGATGATGATAAATGCTTCGGGGATCACGGAGACACTGATCTGAGAAGTAGATCCAATTATTTCGCCTATAGATTCCAGAAACTTAACCACTTGGATTAACACACGTAACCACGACGTTTGGACGCTCGTTTAATCAAAGAATATTCCGGTGGGATAAACACCGAGAATCATTTCTCGCGACCTTACCCTACCTGTATTATATAGCCAAGACCAATCAACATCCCGGAGGAAAAGTGCCACAGAATGTTGGAGAGCAACTCTCGCATCTATAAATAAATACGAGCACACGACGACGAGGCAAGTAATCAAGCGACGACGACCTTGGAGCAAAATCGCCTAAGCTGTTCCAGATCGTACTTGGATGGTAGTGGACGTGAATAAATAGGAAGAAAAATTACGGGAAGCGATAATATCGTCTTTGGGAATCGTTGGGAGTATCCTGAGTCCCAGTCCAAGATGCAAGTCTATAATTATATGGAATAATCGTCGTCGTAAATGTTTAAACACACATTTTTTTACACGCTGACAGCGATAGCTGGCGTGGTTTGACGTGTCTGTATGACAACCTCCAATGTCGAGCAGTGCCACTTGACTCATTACTTCGATAGGTGGCCATTCAAGCCACTTCAACGAATTAACATACGTCCATTAATCTTACCAACTCGCCTATTCGAATTCAATTTCATGTAGCGAGTTTGTAACACGAACATTTAAAAAAATCAGATGTGAACCCTTTTTGTTTAACAGTATTGGTATAGATATCAATGTAAAATATAAAATACGCTAGCAAGCGCGCACGTTCCACGACTCACTTCGTCCAATGAAGATAATAACAATAATTACGCGGTGCAACGATCCTTGCCATCGTGCAAGCGTGACTCTTACTCGTTTTTTTCTTATTTCAACAGGGCACTCTCAAAACTACTCATCCACCTTCACCGTCGATGCTTATACTCTCGTTATCTCATTTCGCTTTCCTATCTCGTACCATTTCCTTTTTTGTTCCTCCTCCCCCAAGCTGCAAACCTGCCGTTGTTGACTCTTCGTCATCATCGTGTCTTAAAGATTGTTGTCATTTCGCCGCTCGCAGTCGAGACGCGCGAATACAACGCCACGAAGAAGACTCGAGCGACCGAGAGAGCGAGAGTCCTTGACCGACCCTGAACCCCGAAGAGCGGCGACCCCCGTTGAGAAAGTTAGGAGTATACGTTGCAATCGCGGATGTGTATATTGTTGCACTTATTGACTGTATATGCAACATTACGAAACACGCGTTTGGCTACAGTAGAACATCTAATAAATTGGAAAATCAGATTTAGCAGGGATCGAAGTCGCCTTGACTTTGTTCAAGGTTACTCTGACTTTGCTCGAGTTGACTTGTGGTTCTGAAGATGAGTTGTTGAAAGGTTTTTTCGATTGAAGAATTTTTGTGAATGGTTCTACGTAGATCAGACTTATGATCAGTTGAGAAGGTAGAAAAGTCGGGGGATTGGTCGGAAATGGATCACCAAAGTAGAAAAACAATGTGATTACGATTCCCTTAAATGATGACTCAGAATCTGATTGGGTGTTTTTTCAGGGGACATTGCGATATCAAGGGCACTTACCAGAAATTCGACTGTAGCTATGTGAAAAACTTGGGTATTGTAAGATGCATCGGGGCAACAACGAGTGTGTTCGTCTAGGATACGAACCACAGCAAAATACAGTGATTATACATCGTTGCAAGTGCAAGCGCAGGGGGGAGGGGTTGAGAGTCAGACGGAAACGTGAGAGTGTGGAGGAAAAGTTGGGGATGCGGGCGGGAGAGTGATCCTAGGTTACGTGACGAGCGGCAAAGTCAGAGACAGAGAAACGCGATACGAATAAAAAATAAAAGGAGAAGGAAGAAAAGGAAGAAGTGAGATTTCTCGATATACTCGTCTCGCAATGGAGAAGAGGAGTAGATGTATACTATGCGCATGATCAAATGGAGCCAGTAATAAGGAAATCCGCCTGCTATCTCGATAGCCATAATAGATGTTTCCACTATTTTATCCGTACGCTCTCTCAAGTGGATGGTGCGTCGTGAAGTTTTTTGTCAGATTTTTTATCTCAAGCTGTCATTGGAGCGATTGAGACCGAAATAAAGAAAGGGAGAATCCTGATGCGGACGAACCAGGACGAATGGGGAAATAATATACAGGGTATTGCTAAAGTTGTCTCCGAGCAGGTTCACTAGATACGAAATCCTGCGAGGAAAAGTGGTCCACGAATCGTTCCTCCGGCTGTGCAGCTTGCAACGATTTTAGCGGAGTGAGCCAAATGAAGACAATTTTCACTAAGAAATATTTGTTCAAACATTCATTCGTTCAAACATTTTGAGAATTGTCTCAAATGAAAAGAATGGCTGAATTTCCGAAAATCTTAAATTTTCGAATCACCGTAATTCGGAAATATCAAAAAGATGATGTGGAAAACGATTTTCATAGATTTATCTCGATTTTTGTGACATCCTGTATACATCGGTATATAATACATGAATTCGCGCTCGTGCCGAGCAGCGAATGAGCGAAATAACTTTTTGCTTGGTTGTACGAAAGCAAAGCGATACAAGCACTCTCTTATATATCATCTGTATGATATAGTAGATGTATAGAGTAGAGAAGACGCGGTAATACACGAAAGAAAATTGCGTCACGGCTCTCCAGTGCGATCTGGAACGAATCGTCATCCTTCTATGCTCGTCTCTCTTTCTCTCTGTCTCGCTTATACACCAATCTCTTGTTTCCATGGTAACTATATATAGTTATTCATAGTGTGGTAGTGCGAAGCTGCTTAAAAATGTAAGCGAGAAATCACTTCCTCGGGACAAGGAAAAAAGAGCAGAAAAAAAACAAATAAAAAACTTTGAAACCGATCTCCATCATCCACGAAGATCGGTGATTGACGCCCTTACTCTTGGAGCAAGAATCCCAATGGAATGATTGACGTACAAAAGGGTTTGCGGGACTCGTAGGTCATTCGGTCTGCCTTAGCTTTTTATTTATCTTCTTCCTTCCTTTCATCGCATTCTTTCTCAACGTCATGTCGAGTCATTTATTTCATGAAAGATAAACCGATTCTAAAACTCTTCATTTTTCTATTGATAATTACTTAATTGGAAGTTCGGGTCCACGTTAACTTCCTATTTTGGTAGTAGGTGAACAACTCGTAAATATCAATGCAAATAAGAAAAAACACCACAGCGATGCAGGTTCAAATGAAACCCATTTCAGAATAGAATATTCTAAGATCGAAGGCAGAAATTCCTTGTGTAAGTTAACTTAAGGGCCGTTTGCCTCGTCTTTGCTTTTGCTGGGCAATCGAGTAGAGAACGCTTGTTTGAGAATGAGGCGAAGCTGTTATCGTAAAAGTAGCAGCAGCCCCCCTCCCGCGACGAGACTTGCTGAGATGTTGCCGCGGACTCGCGGCGCCATTTTCATCGATAAATTGTATCGAAGCAACCCGCACAGCCGGCTCAAGCGCCTTCTGGCTTCGCCCTCTTGTTTATATTCACATATACACATACACATGTATATCTATATTTATCCTCATCTTTCTCCATCCCACTTATATGAGGATGGCGAAACGCCTTGTTACGTGCCACCAGACACTCGCCACTAATCACTATAACTCCCGCTGATTGGCGAACGAGAGAGCCTCATCTCGTTCTCGCGTCATATACTTGCCTCTTCTTCGTCTCCATAATCCTCTTCTTCTTCTTCTTCTTCATCTTCTCGTACTGTTTTGTCTTCCTCCTCTTCTTCTTCTTCTTCTTCTTATTCGCCTGTCTTGGTCTTCAGCGCTGCCTATGTATCCTATTATGACCCTAAGGCCAAAATGTAAAGATCTCTTTCGCGTCCTTTGCGTCAGGTCCAGATGATGCTGAACCTGGCTCTCTTGTATTCATGCCATCAATGCGTTCTTCCGTGATGGACATGAGCGGAAATTCCACGAAAGGCATAGACCCAATTTGATCCAACAGAGTTTAAGATGTATTCTGCATATACGTATATATTGAACCGTTTGCCGAACAAAACCATAAAAGTGCTATTCTCCAAGTGGGTATCAAGTCTTTCGGAGCAATATGGAGAAAATAGAGACTAGAAGAGAAACGGCAAACGCTTTGATGCCTTCCTATACGATCTCGTAAAGTTCGTATTCTCTTTTAAAAAAATGGTTGTTCGCTATTCTGTAATTTTACGGCGGAACCGATCCACCGTACGCGAACTATTTCACGAAAATGAGAACAGGCGCCCTCGTATTGGTTAAACGAAATTTTCTCAAGTCATGAAAAAGGTACAAGCGGTTAGTAAAAGGTTGCAGTTTTAACGTGGTTGTTTCCTTAATGGACGAAAGAGTTTTACGCTCACGAGCCGAATTTTTGGGGAACCGAAAAGACCCGTTTTCTTCTAGCGTTTCGTTCATGGTCGGAATGATCCAAACACCGGAGAGAGGAAAGAGGAGAGCTCTCTCTTACGAGACCGGGTTCATCATCCTACGAAACGTTACGTTACAATGTTGACAATTAAATGCCGGTTCAGTTGAGAAGGAGACGAAGGCAAAGGAATCGGTCAGACGACGCGGAAGGTAAAAGAAAATGGAAGCCACTAATGACGCGCGCGCTCGCCCGGCACGCCTAGAGTAACCAAGGAATTGACAAAGAGAAAAGAAGAAAAAAAGGATCAAAATAAAGCAGCGCACGTTGAATAATCATCAAGAGTTTCTCTTTTTCTGGGTACGAACTATGAGGGCAATAATGGCGCCGACGCTGACGCTACACGATATTCCTCCCTCGAGGCCTTCCATCTATACAAAGTGCCTGACCGCACGACCCTAAACGCGAATACCATCCTCTCTCACTTCTCCATTTTTCTCGACATCTCTCTCTTATTCTTCGTCTTTTTGCGCATCTCTTCCAATTTACGCTCCTCACGACTCTCAATCCAGGAATTTAATACAATAACGTCCGGGGAGAAGCGGAATGAAATGTAAAGCGGAATGACAGGGTACAGGAGAGTCGAGATAGAGAAAGAGGGAAGGAAAATTATACCGACAGGGATTCTCAGCAAGACCGCAAACTCTTCTGAGCATTTCCAGTTTCCTGACGTGATGTTGGTATTAAGACTGACAGCGACACATCGCAAATTAAATACTGGACGTTTATATGTTGTCTTCTCCTTCTCCTCATGCGTTAGAAAATTTTATAACGATTTAATAAAATGGTTAAATCAGAAAAAGTACGGTTATGTCTTTTTAACAGCGAGTGCCTTCGGGTATTGTTTGTACCATATTTTTGTGACGAAGATAGCTCATTTCAAAATAATCCGGATCAAACGGGGCTTAACCTCTAATAGCAGGAATTAGATCGAGTTAAGGGGACTGATAATCTTGGCAGTATCCTAATAACATTGTGAATCGTTTTCTCGATTGACTGATCAAAACTGCATGGTTCGAGTCCTGTAATCAGGGCTGGGATGTTCAAGAGACCCGGTAGTCGTTGATGGTATTGGCGAAATGGTTCACCTAAGGAAATCTCAATAGATGAGAGACCAAGAGAAGTGCAGGCAGAAAAATGAAAAGAAAGAAGGACAAAAAGAGAAAGAAAGAGAAAGAGTAAACAGGTGGATGGAGCAAAGTGGTCCATTTCTACTGGCCATTATAATGGTGTATCTCCGTGAACAGAATTGATGTTGGAACGCTGTTGGCGAGATTTACCAACAACCGTATCAATATCCCATCGTGCGAGATTTGCAAGGTATAAAAATAGGGAGATGAAGAAAGATCGTAGCCGAGAGAGGGAGAGAGAGAGAGAGAGAGAGAGAGAGAGAGAGAGAGGGAGAGGAGAATGCAAAGACAGAGATTGGAGAAAGAAGATTGCGGAAAAAAGAGACCAGAAGCAGAAGTGCAACTGAAACTTCGCAAAAGGTCTTTGGAGTCTGGACTTCAATAGTGCATCACGTGAGTTGGTCATTGGAGGGCGAGTGTTGCTTTAGACGGTGGAAAAGCTCGATGATCTCTTGACTCAGAAAAAAGGAGAGGTGAGACGGGAGGAAGGCTATCGCATTCCGGTCTAATGATCCTATCGTGCTTCGTGTAACAGTTTCACGGTTCAGCGATTTACCAAACGCCATTACAGCGAATATAACGTTGCTGGAGTAGGTACGCGTGATGTGTAGTTCGGTGTGTGTATCCAAGGGGCTGATGAGGGGCATTGCTGGTATCTTGTGAGCCTGTGAACTTAAACTACCGGACGAAAAAAAGAAAGAAATAAAGATAGATAGAAAGAGGATAGTTTAGTTTGTTCGCTCCTTCTCATCGCTTCCTCCACTAGTTTCTTCTTTGTTTCCCCTTCCTCAACCCCTCTTGTATTATTTATTTTATCCTGCAACCGGTACGCTCAATGTAAACATTCACAGGGTGTTACGATTGAAATCACAGCACCACAATCCGAAGAGAACACCAATAGTAAGGCTGATGTAATGTCAAGGGTCTGTAACTTAAAAATTATTCAATGAAAAATTATTGAATTTTAGTGTTTCGAAAAGGTCTCGAGATTAACTTCAGGGATACGAGCTGGAAAATGGAGCTTGCTTTTCGGGATAGCCAAGGTATCCTTCATATTCTCGTTAAAGTTCAGACGATTTTGAAATTGTTTATTTGGTGGAACAAAAAAATGTTTATTCATAAGCTTCTTTTGTTCAACGTACACTTTTGAAGATAAAAGCTTGCGAGCCCCTTGTTTCTGACACCCTGTATATTTGACTCGCAGTGTTGCGTGTATAAACTCTCGAATTGCCTGCGACGTCTATACACATATATAAAGATAGAGATGGAGGAAGGTGGAACGAGTATAAGATCGAAAGAACATGAGCAAGCTCAGAAGCTTCGATCAACTGCATATATATATACATACCCATGAGAAATATCCTCGCTAACGGCTTCGCTCGATCATTTTCATGTGTATATGCATGTATGCGAGAGAAGGAATAAGCGGGGTTGGGGAGAGGGCGGGTATGATCGGGGGTAAGCCGCGGCGGTAAATGGTACCTGAACTCTGTACGTGCCAATTCGACCATTCGATTTCAACGTCGGTTATAACCTGGTGTATGTGTACGTACGATTTCTTTGATTAAAAGCAATTATCTAGGATGTGCCACAAGGCGAATGAAAAATTGATGAAAAATGAATATCGTGAGTACGGCGGAGGTTTGGACGATAAAGAAGAAAAACAACAGGACGGAGTAAAAAGAAGAGACAAATGACAAAAAATCTAGGTGTGTCTTCGTAATGTACCATGGAATATGAAAATAAGACGCATAGAAGATCGGCGTTATGGTCGAAGCGAATGAAAAAGAAGAAAAGAATATGATGAAAAGAAAAACCGAGAGAAAAAACGGTAAAATGTCACTGTTCCCTAATTACACGGAGTAACTAGCCAGGCGCTGGATATACTTGCGTTCCTCGCCTACGGTCCTCCCATCTCGTTCTTGTAACGAGTAACGAAGGTAGGAAATAAGGACGTAAAACGCCGAGAGATCTTATATAGAGAGGTGCGGACTAGGCGTAAGAGAAGAAGAAGAATAAGAAGAAGAAGAGGATCAACGACAACACACGCACACATGTATATATATATAGACATCAAGAGTTGATAGGGACCAAGCTGGGAGTACAAGAAAGTGGTGGATGGCTGGAAGAACGCAAGGGGGACCCTCGACGTAGTACCGCTACTCGAACAACGTATCAAGCCTCGTTCTACAACGGAAGGGACCAATGGAAGAGTCATTTTGAAGCCGGTACAAGCCCGTAAGAGTCAGCCACCTCGGTTTATAAAGTCAAGCCTCGTAGCGGGCCCGTAGACAGAGCCGTACCGACAGCCGAGCCATCAGGACGTTTTTTGAGGTGGTGTGTGTGTGCTCGGGTCCTCGTGGTGCGAGTTTTTCCATACACCGTTGTTTATAAGTTTTTCCGTATCTTTTTTTTTGCCTGCCATATTTGAACGCGATCAAAATTTTCTGGTATTTTTATATTAACGTTTAAAAATATTGATAAACGAACTATAAAGTCACAGTGCTCGAAGTGCTACGCTTGTTGTAGAAATCGAACTTTTCGGTGGACTTTGAGAGACGGCGATATTTGTTGTTCGTTGTTCCAGTGATTTCGTCAAGGTACGTGTGCTACCGTGTTCTATATATTCACATTTTTTCCCTCCCTTCCTCTCTCAGGATATAAATTTCGTTGAACGCAGAAGCAATTTTATTCAAAGAGCGTACGAATGCGGCTCTTTAAACAGTTACGACGTTGCATTCTTTCCCAAGGATCAGAGTTTTCTCACAGTCAACATTTCAGCTTTTTATCTCCGAAGATTATAAAACTCGTGTAGTTCGTGTTTTGTGACCTCTCTAAATCTTAGTTCGTTGCTGGTCCGAGAGAAATCCACGAGAAAAGCAACCGTTTAGATATAATGAAGATTTTGGCTGCAATTATTGTCCGATTGACGCGGCGTCAAAATCATCACCTGTCAAACACGAACTAATCCTCAGTCACGGAACGGATCTTGTAAATCAATGAATTATCGATAAAAAAAAGTATCTTCCATATTTTCTCCCGAGTTATCGTATATATCGAAGATTTACGTGAGACGAGCATGTGATTTGAACGCCCGCACAGGCGAGGAAACATTATCGCGCTCGAGAGAGTTCGATGCCTGGAAATAATCTTCACGGGGTGGAAACGCCGCGGGTGAGAAAATCATATGGTTTTTTCACACCAATTTTTTGCATTTTTTTTTTCTCCCTTAATCACTGTAATCTGAAACACTTTTGCCTCGTATCTTGTTAGATCGTTCTACATTGACGCGCCGATATATACATAAAGTAGATGTTTTCTGTCTTTTTCCTTTTTTCATTCGCTTATCATCTCTCGTGAATCTTTGCTGTAATAGCTCGTTAAGGCTCGAATGAAAAGTCGAAAGCGAGACAGACAGATCACACGAAGATCGTCAGAGAGAGAGAGAGAGAAAAAGTACAGGCCAATTTCGTATGAGAATGAAAGGAAAGAATGAAAAAAGTGAAACAATGAATTGGCCAGTTAAATTAACGCCAATAAACAATACTATTTAATACGACAAAAAATTCATACATCCTCGCGTACATGTATACCATATACGCAAGTATATATGATGTGTTTTTTTTTTTGCCAGCACTTTATACCGCGACCTGCCCCACTATCCATCCGGTCGACGTGACTGTTGCAAGTAATCTTCTTCTTCTCCTTCTTCTTCTTCATCGTCATCTCTTCTTCTTCTTCTTCGCTCTTGACTACGTACTTTTGCTCGCGTTGTTGCGTGAGCCTCTCTTCGGGAAAGAGAGACTTCTCGAGCTCTCATTCTCTCGCGCGTCAGGATCTGAGGCGCCGCGCCTGGGCATTGACCCTCGGAGAGCGCTCGCTGTTCTCGAGCACCAGCAAACAAGAGAGCTGCGCGTAGCCCTGACCGAGACTCCCGTTTAACAAAATGCATATATACCTACGCCATTACGAAATATATATAAGGTGTAACCGATTAAAATTTAAAAACAAATTTTTAAAAATACCTACCACTTTCTAAATCCGAATAATCGACTATATATTGAAATTCGTAAGTTTAGCAAAAATTCAATTAATTCCTTTGATCGAACAGTCAAATTGAAAATTCGAAAATACCCAAATACTCTTCACACATTAATGTAGCTACGAGTAAATGTTTCTTTGAACTGAAAAGTACATGGAAAGTAATCAACTTACACTCACAAAAATTCTACAAAGAAACTGCAATGAAAATAATTGTATTTTATTTGTATATTTATATGTATTTATTATGAAATGAAATAAATGGTTATTTCATGTGGTTCTGATAACCCGATGAGTTCCTTTACGTAATAAAATTCCGAAGTTCCCAAAGGGTTAAAAATAAAATAAATTTCGTCTAAAAATAGCTTAAAGTATTTCGAAAAGAATGTTACGGTATCGATTACAAGAGTCTCAGGTGTCCCCGAATGCAAGGTGCGTCTTTGAACTTTTCGACTATTTTGGGCTTAACCGTGAAGAAGCCGGATGGGACTCGAGTGGAACCTCAGACCGGAAAAGACGAGCCTAAAGGGAAAAAAGGTCCCTCGTTGTCTTGGCGCATCGGTGCGTGCACCTGAAGTACTAAATCGTGGACAAACTGATCAAAACGTATTATCTCTTGCTTTGAGTCTCCTTGTTCAGTCAAGCGATCACTCAGATTTGGAAAATAGTTTGGACAATGTTCAACAAAAATAAAATGGACGATTCATTTTGAAAAATGGTAGACAAAATAGAGAAAAAAATTGAAAGCCGTGAATCAAGTTTTCTTTTTTTTTGAGTTTATCAACTCCATTTTACAATTTGCCAGGAATCTTTTCTGTAATTAAATTGCGATTGTTATTTTGAAGATTAAAAAAAAGCTTCATTCTCATAATTATTTGTTTTTACTTTTGAATAATTAAACAAAAATGTCAAACCTTCAATCGTTATGTAAATAAATGAGAAGTAACGTCGTTTAATCCAAGTAATAAAATTTCTTTAAAATACAACCAAATTAATTTTTCAACATTTAACATTTGACAAAATGCTTCTATTTTTGATATACTGACCAAGAAAACGTTTCACGATCTACTGTTTGGTTTGTGAGAATTTTTTCTCATCGTTCTCTCTCTCTCTCTCTCTCTCTCTCTCTCTCTCTCTCTCTCTCTCTCTCTCTCTCTCTCTCTTTCTTTCTCTCTCTCTCTTTCTCTTTGGGTCTACCGAAAGTAGGGACGGTCAATGAGCTCAGGAGGCGCCGAGGAACATCAGGTCAAGGTTCCCGGGGTCCGGGCCTCATCGAGAAAAGCGACAAAGTCGAAGAACAGGTGCGAGTGAACTCTTCACACAAACCCACACACGAACAAATACACAGACAATAGAAAAGACACGTGTCTATGATTGACGATGCGGGAAAGGGAAAGCCTTGCTGAACGCTGGAAATTACATTATTTTTCACAGTTACAAAGATATTATAGTTTTTGTTTCTTAGCTCGGAGAGCCATTTTGTGGCAATTGTGCCGACAAAAAACAATGTTTGCTTGTTTTATTTGGTAAAGTAATTATTTTAACAACATGAGAAATCTTTCTATTAAGATGTCAAACGAAAAATTCCTCTTAAAATAAAAAAAAATTTTTTAAAAACTCCAAAAAATACAAGACACCACTTTGAGAAGGAATTTATCACATTTTTCCCCTCCTTAAGGAAACCTCAAAGAAGCAGCAGGACGATATCGTACCGTTAGCCGGACAAGAAAGACAAACATTCCTCATTTTTTACCCCCGCAATATTTTAGTCGTTTATCTTCTGATTTTTTTGTGAGAATATTCACGTCCCGTAAATATTGAAAAATTTTACGAGACTTTGATCAGTGATCATGTGTCAATACATAAATATAGCTGGAGACCTGATGCATATATGTTCTGTAGAATCATTTTTGGGGCCCTAAGGAGTCTCAGACTTCGTGAAAGAGGTCATAATACCCGCACTCGCGTGTGGAATATTCCACATATCGAGATAAACGAACTTTCAACCAAATCGCTTTTTGCAAATTATTCAATAACACGATAAAAATATTATAAATTGAATAATTTTCTTGCTCGCCTACAATGAACTGATGACGTTAAAAAATATTGTGAGACCAATTTTATGGAAAATATAAATATTTTTCATCAATAAGTAACATCTGGAAATTATAAAATTTAAATAAACGTCGATTATTGAAAAATTGCACTAAAATCGTTGTAAAGAAAAATCAAAAGCATTGTACCGTAAAAGAATTCTGCGGCGATTTCTACTTGAAATCAATCGACAAAATCATCTCGCAAAATAAAAATTATCTGAGCATGAGAACGACAGTAATCATTTTTCGATTTTTTCTTGTTAACAAATCTTTGTATTTACGATGATTAGAAAATTAAAAGAATTATTATTCAACTTTTATTCGTTTGAACATCCTTCCGTTTAATTCAAGTTACGAAACATCCTTAATTATCATAGGATAAAATCGTACGTGAGCACAAGACGACAGAGCGACTGTCTCGGTCAGTCACACTAAATGTGCTGCGTCACTGAACACACGAACGCATGCACATATACACACAAATACACATAGCCAGGGACAAAAAGCGTGTCGTCGAGGATTTGCACGGAGCAAAGATCGCGAACGCGACTTCCGGGCCTGGGGGGAGGAAGAACTCTGTTTCTTACGATAACGAGCTCAAGCTTCTTTGAGGGAACGTAGCCATTTTACTTCTGAATAGCCTCGCACGAGATCGTGCCATTATGTGCTAAAAGTCACTGTTCAACGAATAATAACACATTACGATATACATATATAAAGAAATTAGGAAGAGCATGCAAAGGAGAAAAAGAAACAATAAAATTTCGCATGAGCCGACAATTTTAGTAAGCCACTAGTTCAGTCTAGAAAAAGAAATAAAATTACGTGGTCCCGACAAAAGAATATGCTTCATTTTTTTTAAACATATTCTTTAGGAATAAAAAAATTCTGTAGACACGCGAGAAAATTCCGACGAAAGTGCAGTGCTTAATTTTTATCTATAATTAAAAAACTAATTAACGAAAAATTATTTTTTCTACTTCATTTCATTTATTCGTGTCAAAAGAAACAATTATACAAAAATTGACCGCAGAAATAATAATGATGAAATTAAAGACGGAATAAGTCACGAAAAATAAAATGATATTTGGGTTACTCGGTATTGGTTTGCCCTTTATTTTTTACTATCTACTTCACGTATCGAACCCGCTTGAACAATGCACAATGTGTGCGTGACGAGAGATATAAAAATCTAAAAAAGCATTCTCAAGCTATTCTATTAGCTCGAAATGGTTTGTACGTGGATTGAAAATGGAGCTCTTCGAAATTCACTCTCGGGCACGTGATGTACAGTAATAGCAAACGTGCCCGCATTTCGAACATATACATATATACATAAACATATATTGTGCCACAAAAAATATGGTCATCAGGCTCCTTTATTTATTTATATACTTATTATTATTAATTAACAATCAATACATAAAATAAATATAATAATAGGTGTGCAAGTAGAAACTCGGCTCTGAAATTGGTTGCATTAAAAAATATACTTGAACGCGTTCAATTCGCCCGCCATTTTGGCTATAAGTAGCTTAGTCATTGCTGTTTTTATGACATAAGTTTCAGTCATTTACAAGCTATAATTCCGTGTTTATCAATTTTATAAGAGATGGATGTCGATAAGCAACATTTACGCCACTGCATTCTATTCTGTTTTCAAATGAAAAAAAAAAATGCTGCTCAAGCTCTGGAATTGATTAATTCGACTTTGGGTGAACATTCTGTGAGTCATTTAACAGTAAAAAAGTGGTTTGCAAGATTTAGTGATGGAAATTTTAGTCTTGATGACGATCCATGTCCAGGTGCAGTAAATAAATTTGAAGAGGAAGAATTTCAAGTTTTAATGGATGAAAACCCGATAAATGGTAAAAGACCATTGATAGTAGTGGCGAATATTTCGATTATTAATCTTTGTAACAAGTATTTTTTCGATAAAGTTGAATTTGACCAAAAAACGTCGAGTTTCTACTGGCACACCGTTATATTCTTCAAAAATATTTGACCCTATGAATAATAGTAATAAATATGTATATCGACAACTAATATGTTACTTATTAATTATTATTGATTTTCTTAGTTGAGTAATTTTATATTTATACACTGTTGTTAAATAGCACGAATGTAATATAAGCCACCCATATAGTATGTAACGGTTTATCTTCTCGTAAGTACCAAGAGGAAAAGACATAAAGATAGAGAGAGACAGAGAGAGAGAGGTAGAGAGAGAGGGCGAGAGAGAGAGAGAGAGAGAGAGAGAGAGAGAGAGAGATCAAAGTCAGTGGCAGCGTGGGCGAGAGAAGCGCGGTCAGGAGAGTACAAAACCACGCTGGTGTGTCAAACTTGACGGTGTCGAGTAATACTTCGGTGCTCCTGACTTTTTTATCCTCCCTCGCCTCTTTCTCTTCACTGTGGCCCATTGTCTCAAACGTGACCGTTACAAAATCGGAAAGAGGAAAAGAGAGAGGGACAGAGAGAAATGGTTGGGAATGCACGTGACCAAAAGACTTATTCTTCGCGTATTCTGTGCATTTTCTTTATAATTTTTTCTCTTTTTTGTTTAAACTCTTGAACGTGAGAAAATATTATCTCAATAAAAAATTTGGTCGCGAAATTACGTCATAAATATATCAATAAAATCGAGAAGTAAAAAATTTAATTATTTAGCAAATATATGAATGTTGGTCGTAAATAGATCTTCGTGAAATTTTCATATTTTATATTTCGTATTTATTTTCTATACTATAAATGCACAGTCGTGCAGACGAGCCAAATCAAAAAATAAACTTTATAAATGCTTCATTTTCCATAAAGAGAATCAGTGGTCTTATAAATTTCCATTTACATTTATCTATACAGACATATATACATGAAATTGTAGATGAATGCAAGAACCGATAATAAGGCCAACATGAGAGGACCCCAAGTCGTGGATCTCTCCGGGTTTATCCATTCCGGACTCTTTCACTGTCCTCTCATTTCTATCGCGATTCACGGTCAAGTTGTTCACCCCGGAATTCCTCGATTAAAGCTATACACATATATACATTTAATCGCGAATAATTTCTCATACGGAGAAGCTGCTGGTAAGGTGAGATGAAAGGATAAATGGAAAAGTGTTCCTTCGTAGCCATTTTTGTCAATAAATATTTATTTATATATACAAATAGATAAATATCGTAAAAGCAAATATATATTTACTTACATATATTAATGATAAGAATATAAATATGTATGTAGATCGAAGAAAAATGGGCTACCTGAAAATCGCAGACGGCCTCAATTAAAATTATCATATTCGAAGCCTAAATTTACAAAATTAATAAACCTTTTAAAGAAAAACAAATTAAACAATAGTTTATAGCATCCGGATGGATGCCGTATAGAGTTTCAGTATATTGCCAACGTTTCGGAAACGTTACAGTTTGCATCATCAGGGCTGAGAGCTCCGATACTGAAATCTCATCCCTGATCTCAGCCCTAATGATGCAAACTGTAACATTTACGAAACGTCGGCAATACGCTGAAACTCTGCACGGCATCCATCCAGAAGCCATAAATTATTGTTACAATAATGGCCATGAAAGCATCATAACTAGAAACAAATTAAACGAGTTAAATTTTGTAAAAACTGTCGTCTCTTTTTACCCCATTGTTCCATTTTGTGCAGGATTTGCCTATATATTTATGTATATAAATGGGTATTATATACCATATACAGAGAGACCACGTGACTGTATATTTTTCGCAGTTAAATCGACTCCATTTTGCTTCTGAGATTCCTCAGAGAGTTTGTGGACCGGACAACGGTATAATCCGGCTCACTCGCATACTCATCTTATTCTTCTCTTTCCCTCTTTTTCCTTTCTTCCTTTCTCTCTCAGTCTTTCTCTTTAGTACTCTTTCTCTTCGTCCCTCTTTTTTTTCGTCGGGTTCTTCGGGCCGATCGCACCGAACAAATGCGTTCGAACACCGTTACACTTATGTGGGCCCGAGCATAGTGATCGGTTAAGGCCCACCAACCGATCATAAAATCCGCCGGAACGTGAGATCGCACCGTGATCGTGAGCCGCGTGACTGACCATCGTACGTGGGCCCTGGATTTGGGGTCTGATCGCTGTTAGCCCAGTACTGCCTCACTTCGAATTTAATGGTCCATCTGGACCAAATTCCTCTTGTACTTTTATGTATAAATATATATATATATTTGTATCCATATATGTATAAGATAAAATCGACCGAGTTCCTCCGGCCCTCTTGAAGTTGAATTTTTTATGGCCCCTCTTGTTTACTTCTTTTGTTTCATTCTCTTCTCTTTTGTTTTCCTTTATCCTCTGGCTTTTTATAACCTTGTGAATCAGTCGTCATAACACGATGCAGTAAAAATGAAAATTTCACGATATCGTGATAATTTTGCGTTTTTTGTAGCTCTCAAACGAAGGAAATTTACACTTTTTTTGTATGGTTGTTCTAACGGGTTGGTATTCGGGATTTTTGCAGTTGTTGCCTTACGCGCTAATGAAAATAAATTTATAAATATTGTTAACATGTCATATTTTTGGTGATCTATTTGAATTAGTTACTTAACCCTTCGGTACTGGTGCGAATTTGCACCACCAATTATGCATTTTTTCTGGATTTTGTGTAAAACACAATTTTAGGTTCGCTCTTTAATGATGATCAATCATTTGGAAACATTTCGAAGTTTGAAAATCACTCGTCATAAATTAAAATTAGACGATTTAAGGGGTTTCGGTACAATTCTATTGTTTTCAAGCAAAGCGCCAACTTCACATAGCAATATTTCGTCGAAAACAAATAAAAAAAGCCTGTTCGTTCGGTCGATGGGGGGAAAACTCACCGTTTTCGTTGATGAATACATGAATAATTAATAAACCATGTAGACGAATTATTTAATTTTTGGATACCGGAATTGCAATAGTATACTTGGTGGTCTAGCAGTTTTTCAATTAGTTTTTAACATTTTTTCTCAGTATTCCATTCGTAAAACTGTCGTTCATCAATGACCGTAGGCATCTCACCATGTTAAAAAGTGTTTTTTTTTCACATTTAATTTCACAAAAACGGTGTAGACAATCGATTTAAAATTTGGACAACACATCCAGTATATGTCAAAGAATATACTGTGTAAATTTGAAGTAAATGGTTACATTTTGCCACTTGTACCGAAACTCCTTAAGCCGAAGAAACAAGCATTTAAAAAGCCGCCAGTGAAAATAGGTGTGCAGCCGAAGGGTTAAATCCTCATACATTTATTTATATAAATTTCTTATTTGCATTCTATTGGCGATATATTGATTTATTAATTTTATTTATTATTCGTATATTATTTTTATTAACTCATTTATTATTTTCTTTATTTATTATTTGTGAAATGAAAAAGTATGAGCGTCATTTCAAGACTATTTATAACTTGAAAAAATGATATATTCATCGTTTTATAGACGATATAAAACGTTGTTGAGTTTACGTCGCAAAAATATAGTTTCGCAAAGTTCTCGTTATAATCTGAACGACCCTCTTCCTTAATCGTAGAGCGATTGAGCTCGATGGCTCTTCGCCACATAACCATTACTCGTAGAGTACTTTACACCGTGTACATACGGGGACACACGAGGTAAAATATATGTGTGATATATGTGGTTGTAATTTCTATGAAGATTGAACCTTGCTGAGAGAAGCTTGGAGAACCATTAGGAGGAAGTTGAAGATGCCGGAGATTAGAATAAAGAAAAAGAGAAGAATGAAGGAAAGAAGAGAAGAGATGATGCCACATGGACCATGTAAGAGGAAACACGTGGCTGAAGAGATTGCTACGACGTGACAAGAGAGACGAGACTTTGAATGGTCAACCGTTAACTCGGATGTTAAAAAAGTCATTTTTATCGCTTTTTTCTCTTCTTCTTCAACCAGGACAAAAGGAGGAAGCATCGAGATCAATTTATCATATGTTTTTTGAATAACCAATCCTCCGGAAGTTCAAGAGAGTGTGACGCCATTTATGGACTATATATTCGTTTCTATTTTCCTCTTGAAAGAAAATGTAAATAAAGAAAAGAACTCGTTAATGCGAGAGTTTTAAGTTTGTAGGCTTAAAAACGTGTAAAGCTCTGAACCGCTAGAACGTAAAATTAACGTATCCAAACGACCACACGTTATTGCTCGACAGGATCGTCAGCGAGCCGTTATTCGCGTCTTGCCGAGACCGTAATTTTCGCGCAAACCTATAATAAACGCGTATCTCACCTCGGACGATAAAGATGTCAGACACTTAAATGAGGAAACCTTATAAACTCCAGTGAAACTGACGCAAACTACTGTTAATTAGTTCTAGAACTCGTTGTTTCGTTATGGATGCGTATTATCATGAAATTAGTGTCAATCCCCGATAATTATGCATCGCATAATCCGAAACTTCATTAAAACCGGTCGACAGCATAAAAAGTGAATAAATCGTGATATTCTGGAGAAAAAAGTCCTTAAAGATCATTCTCTCCGACGTACCGTTGCCGAAATATCAAATAATCAGTGACACCCAATCCGCTGTAGCGAAGTGTAGTGAAGCGGAGCGGGGGGAAGTCCCCCCGCTCCGCATCGCTTATCGGCAGGTTGTATTGGCTGTCACAAATCTTCTGATATCTCGCGAACGGTGAATTGGAGAGAAAAATGACTAAGGACCTTTCGCGTCGGAATTTCATAATCTTGCGATTGCCCATAACTGGAATGCAATATCTCAAGCGCACAGTGAATGGGGGGCAAAATTCCTCAAGACTGTGGTACGCGTGGAATCTTTCTGCAAGATTCCGTAATCCATGAAGCAAAACGATAAAAAAAGTCGAAATTATGTATACCCGTGAAGATCGGCACATAAAAAAAATTAAAAAAAAAAAAAATCAAATGAGCATGATTTACGAGCGTCGAGCACAAAATATACGGTACACGCATATAGATTAGGTATGAATATATGGTTGGTGAACTGGAAGCTTCAGCGACGTATGACCGGACACCGTTACGATCTCGATATCCCGATTCCGTTTCTGCTCCATCCTGCTTGGATGTACTCACTATTCAAGTACAAATACCAAGACAGATTTCCATGAGTTGGAACTTTGGAGAGAAACGATTATCTTTATTTCTCCTTTAATCCTATCTCGTTTCACGGACACGAAGACTACGCCAAAAGTATTTAACAAAAAGCCAACGATAATGCATCGCTGAATCCTTCAGGACGAATCAACTTTGTTTTTCTCTCCGCGCACGGGGCTTCGGTGTGTCCTGTTTATCATGTTGTGTGATCTCTCACTCGTTTGCACCCGAGACACACTCGACAGGACCGTTGTTCACAGTTTCATTGAATGCTCTTCCGATATAGGAAACGATAGGCTAATTTTCAGCATCCATTCAAGATCGAGATAAATCGAGAAATACTTTATAAACGTGAAACGAATTTTTACTGAAAATATTATTTTTATTTTCAATTCAATTTAATGAATAAACTTATTGATAAACATTGAATTTTTTATTGTAGAATTAATCATTATTTTATTACTCCTTAATAATAATCTGAAAAATCGTTCTCAATTTATTAATATCAATAATAATAATAAAATACGTAATAAATAGTGTGTTTCTATAATATACATTAAAATATATATACATACTTGAGTTGGTTATTGCACCACGATGGAAAAACCGCATGTAACGGTGTGGCGCTATCCAGGGAGAGACTTCATTTCAATTTACTGTTACGTTATTCGATTTACTCAGACTTCGAGATAAGCTTTCCGGGAGTGGAGAAGACATTGCTCCTACTGCAGCTCCCATATGCCATATCTCGTCCAACTTGTAATAGGGTGCGCGCGTTTCAGTCGCCAATCGTTTCCGGTATATTTCAAATCGCTAGTGCAAATTGGACGTTATATGACTTTAGGATTGATTTTTTTTGAGTAATCATGAGATTTTATTTTGCCATTTGTCGTTATTTTTCTCATAAAAAAAAAAAGTGATTACCATAAAGAATTTACGGGAAGAATATTAAGAGAAAAAAAAGTAGATACTCATGAATTTTTGACACGTTTACGTGCAGGGATGCATGAAAACGTTCTTTGCAAAATTACAGAATTCTTCTTACATTATTCATTGCTCTCAGTGGTTATTTAATGAGGAATTTACAAATTATTTAAAATTCCATCTCACGAAACAATGTGAAAAATCAGTGAAAAGGCGTAACAAAAAATCAATTTAGAATTGGCAAAGACGCCATTTTTGTAGGACACTAAAAGAATGAAAAAAATCACGTCGCACTCTTGGACGATTGATCAGACAGTGACATAAAAAAAATGTTATTTTTAGTAATTCGTTGCTCGATATAAATCTTACATCCATAACTGTTAATTCATCTTTGGACTAGCGGTAGTTAAACGTTACCGAAGACGAGAGAAAATTGTTAAATAATCGACCGACCAGACGATCGGATCGTTACCTTGGCCCAGTATTTGGTTCCTGCCGATTCATATATAGATATATACACACATATATATCTATATAATTCCGTATGCGTGTACCGTACTCGAGACACGCAACGGGTCTTCGTGGTTTAGTTATAGGCAACATCAGAATGAGATGAAAAGAAAGGCGCATATGAGAGGAAGAAGTTGTGAACGCGACACCGTTACATGTTGCACAGACTCCGTACACATTTTACAGTACGTTTACATACATATAGATGTTATAAAATACTAGGAATAAATTATATTACAAACGTATTATGCAATATAATTATATATACATGTAATTTTAATTTTATAACTAAAGGTATAAAATAATAAATGGATAGCGTTGTATATGGCATGTACTTTATAGGCTATTCGAAGTGCAAAAAAAATACGTCGTAATAAAACCTCAATACTCATCAAATAAAAAAAAACGTCGTATAAAAATGGTGATTTTTTATCCCTCATTTTTGGACTGTGTTAATGGATATTTTGATAATTCAAAATAGGTCAAAATGTAAATATAGTAAAATCAAGACAAGATGCAAGATTATTTAAAAAATTCGAGCTTTACTTATTGCAAAAAAAATAATTTTTCAGCTTGCTTCAGGTTTTCTTGATTACTATTCATTTTTTTTTTTTTTTTATTAGTTGTTATATGTTGACTATTATTATCGCATGTCACTTATTCATTACCGTTCGATCGCGAATGTCTCAAAGTCGTTTTCTCCATCCCGAGGCCTGGAACGATAGTTATTAATTTTTTTCATCGCCAGTTTTTTTTTTTTTTTTTTTTTTTATTATCATACTAGTCTAGATGCGTAAGTTATTTTTTTTTATCGTCCAGGAACTTCTCTATTAACGAGCGTCTGGATTCTGATACCGTTAACGACCGGATTAACGCAGCGTGTCCAGCACATAAATTTCTCTGCACTCGTACAGGGCTAAATGAAGAAAAAAGAGACGAAGATAGGAAATTTTATATCAAGTATCGTGAGATTAAAAAAAAAATATATTTATTACGAGTCATATGATGATAGGAAATTCAACCCAGATCAGTCGAATGTATCCAAGTGCGATTAGTATCGCAACTATTCATCTTCAGATTATGTTGATCTTAATTTTATTCCCATTTTGATTATTATTATTTTCTTCATTTATTTCTGTTTTCCACTATTTTTTTTTTTCTCAATACGTCACTATAATTATCGCTAGAATTTAACGGGGG
Source organism: Rhimphoctona megacephalus (assembly GCA_963989365.1). Taxonomy (NCBI): domain Eukaryota; kingdom Metazoa; phylum Arthropoda; class Insecta; order Hymenoptera; family Ichneumonidae; genus Rhimphoctona; species Rhimphoctona megacephalus. The sequence goes on along the minus strand of OZ022422.1, from coordinate 17,107,593 downwards.
TTGGATTAATACTAGGGCATAATATTATGCGAAATATTTTCGTGCAAACTCGTTTTTGTGGGCAGGTCGTTATTTTTTTTGATCGTCAAAGAATATATATAAATATGTATATTAATATCGATGGGGTGATTATAGGATACTCTTTTTGCATCTCTTTTAGTCTCCTCCTCGAAAGCCCACGAGGAACCAATTATATCGCACATTTCTCATTTTTTTCAAACACCCAAAATAAAAGAGAAAAAATATTTGATAAAAAATTATTACACGTACAACCCCTTCTTTTTGTCCTCGTCGTTGTATTTTTGTTGTTCTTGTAACAGACGCCGCCACTTTGAGGGCTCTCCCTCTCTCTATTTATTATTTCTTCTAACCCTAAGGGCTCGCCAGCTCACGAAGATGTACCGTCTCGTAAAACAGAATATTTTCTTGTCCCTGATCCACGTAATTTACGGTCGATTGATTTTTTTCATTTTTTTTTCCTTCCCAATATCCGCACGAGCCTTTGCATTTTTTCACCACGTACACTTATGTACACATAGATCCATACATGTACATAATTAAATGGCTCGCGTGATTCTGCAGCGAAAGAATTTTGTTTCGTTGAGATTGAAAATGATACACGATAGCCACGTTTCGAGGCTGAAAATGTCTCGAGGTTTATTATCGTGTACGATATTTATCGAGGCGATAACATTGTCGTCTTGTCGATTTTGCATTTAATTTAGTTAGATGAAATTTTTTAATCCACCGCGTACAGTCAGATTGAAAACTTAGTGCTAATAATTAAAATCCAAACATTTTTACAATAGTAAGAATAATTATTATTTTGAAGGAGTATTATTGTGGCAAGTCAGTAATTGGTGATTTTTCAAAATGATTTGCTTTTTCAAATTTGCACTTTATAAGAGACTTAATAAAATTGTATTTAATTCGATAAAACGATTCTTTAAGGCCTTACATACGTCCAGCAGCGCCTAAAACGCGCTAAAAGAAAAATTGTTTTTAGAAGAGATAGCAATAGAAATTAATAAAAATAATTTCTACACATTGTTTATTAGTATTTAAACTTTATAAAAAAATTTATTTCATTTTTTTTTTCAAAAATTACAACAAAAAATCACGTTTCCCGAAGCACTATGAAAAAAAAGTTGCTCCACGGTCTGCATCATTTCTTCTTGAAATGCTGATGGATCTGCAAAACGTAAAAAAATTCTTGTAAAATAAAGTTGTAGTTATAGTCTGTCGAGCCGGATTTTTGAAATTCGAAAATTTTTGGCAATTTACGGCAGTTTAAAAAAAAGTGTGCATTTTGTGTCATAAATGTCACACTTTAATTATGTTTATAAAATTTTTTAATCACAACATCAAAAATCCGACTCGACAGACTATAGAGAAAACAATTTCAAATATTTAAAAAAAAAAGCATCAAAAAATATTAAAAACTGTATGAGTTATCATGCAGACCGTGCCAGAAAAAGTAGTTTTGAGAAAAATGCATTTAAAGTTTCAAGTGCGTTTCGCTCGAGACATCTACCTGCGCGCATCAGACTCTCGTTGCGCAGTCACGTTTTCTATAATAACTTTCGATCTATGGGGAATTTGTACAATCGACTTACACAGAAATACGCCTAAAACTATAGAGAATAATAATCTGTAAAAAAAAAAAATCGATTTTTTGAAAATTCTGTACGTATGTAAGGCCTTAAATACTTCACGCTAAGCTAAGTTCAGAATTGAAATTCAATTTTCTCCTTCGACTAAACTGATCAGACAGCACACTAATCAAGATATTAATCTATAATGGGACTTTAATTAATTTCAATGGGCTTCAAATTACTTCGCAGCTACAGATACGAGATATTGAATCTCGAAAGCCACTCGTCATTTCGTGGACCTAACGGTGCTCTCTTTTTCACTCGTTCTGCCTCTTTTTTTCTTTCTTCCTTCCTGCCCCCCCCCCCCTCTCTCTCTCCTCTTTAGTCTTGCCTTACTTAATTAGGGAACAATAAATTTAAAAAAATGCAAGGAGAGCTAAATTGTTGGAAAGCTATCAATCTCTCTTGATCTTTACACATTAATTATTTTCGAAACGTGATCCTATCTCATTTAATTCGTTTACTTAAGCCTTAAGTATTAGTTTGTAATCGTAATGATGACGAAAAGGAATTGCCAGATAAAAATGAATATTAAAAATAATAACAAAGTAAAAGTAAAACATAAATAATAAAGAAATGAATAAACATCGGTTTAATAATAAAGAATTAAATTAAAATATAAATACTAACGATGAAAACAGATTTCTCTTGATGAAAATAAAAAAATATAAATTCAAGATTTAAATAAACTTTAAATTCACAAAAATACGAGTTCTTTGCTATGAAAACGTGAGTAAGCTTCACGTCTATCAACGCGTGATTTAAGCCTCGGGGCACTCGACCACCCATACCTTATACGCAATTAAATTCCTGTATGTAAATGCTCATAAAATTCTTAAATAGCCACGTAACTATACGTGCTATTTATCTTTTTACATATTATATTATAAATTAATTTACCATTTTGAAATTTATTATACAATTTTGTAATAAAATTGCATTGTTGTATTTTTTTTTTTTTAATAATATTAATCATTAACGGTAATGAATTGTTTTAAAAATTTTCAACCCGAAAGATGAATTGAAAAATAATAAATCTATTGATAAAATTGAATTCGTCAACGATTTGATTATAAAATGTTCAAAATATTCAAAATCATTTGATTATCATTTTTCATTTGACTCTCCGGTAAGGAATTTTGATTTTTTGCTGTCTTCGTCATGAATGTTCAATCTTGGATTCGACCACGATTTTTTTATGGCACAATATTTTATTTGTCTTCATTTTTACTTGAATATATATTTTTTTTTATTCCACGTCTGTTCTTGCTGAGTATAAGAGGAATCGAGAGAAAAACAGCGAACGGAAGAGACGGCAAAAGTGTGAGACTTGAATAGAAATTGATTCGTGATGCGGTACGAGTACGCGTAGGAAAAATCGCGGTTCAACAGACCGCTATAATTTAACCGCGGAGTATTTGCTCCTACCAGTCCCTGAAAGGAGTCCGAGGAAGTTTGTGCAATTTTATTTCATACTTCTTGTGCCCACGGCTTCATCCGTGTTCGATTTGAGAAATAATTCTTTTTCAATATCTATCGCTCTTGCCACCCAGTAATTACCACTTGAGAACTTCGACGTGCAAAGTGTTGCCATTCTTTCAATAAATCGAGATGTCGAGTTAAACATGAAAGTATTTTCTTCTTTCCTCTTTATATTTATATTTATTTATATATTTATATATTTATATATTTAATAAAATTTAATAAATAAATCATAAATAAAAATTAATAAATAAAAATAAAAAATAAAAAATTTAATAAAATAATTTATATATTTATGTTTATTTATATTTATATTTTATGCTGCAAGTGCGGGAAACAACGAATTCCATTGCAAGTGGAGTTGTCGTATGAGTCGAAGGCTTATGGTGCATTTCGCACGAGTACGAGTGTGATTTGCAGCACGAGCCGAAATCGATTGTTGCAACCACATGAGTACGAGTACAAAAATGTTGATTATAAAAAAAAATTGTACTATTTTTGGTACTTCGCAAAAATAGATGTAACTTTTTATTTATTTGGAATAGAGACTGCACCGGGTACTCGTTGCCGATTCGCACTCAGATCCGCTTTAACCCTCCATTACATACGCCAAAAAAAAACGAAAAAAAGGCTATTTTCGCGATTTTTTTTTGAGGTTTTTATGAAAGATATGAATATAAAAGTTGTTGGGCTTGATAAATAAAGTCTTGCAATACATAAAAAAAAAATTTAATTCATTTTTATTCATTTTTAAGTACAAAAACTATAGTTTAACGTAACGCCTCAAAAATAGGTAGGCTAGGTAGCTCCATCACAACTCGGCAACAGCTTGTCTGAAACAAAAAAATCAAAGTTCATTAGATTCAGTATGACACCAGCTACAAAATGACCCTCAGATATAAAGTTTTATCAAAAAATAAAAAAATGGCAGATGAAAAACGAAAAAAGTAAAAAAACGCGTTTTTTTCGCAGTTTTTCACAAAAAAAAGAGTAAAAATCAAAATTTTAAAACCATCGAGGGTCATCTTGTTGCGACTCATGTTTACAATATGTGGTTCAAATTTCAAGAGAATCGGTTTATTAGTTTTAGAGATACGATGGAGCTAGATTTTGAAAACATTGTTTCGAGAAAAACGCGTTTGAAGTTTATACGCTCAGGTAGACGAAATGAGGTGCTGACGTTCAGGTAAAAAAAAGAAATACTTAGAGAGCTCGGATTTTCATAAAATTTTGACATAATATTTCTGAATGTATGTACTTTCGAAAACAGTAAAAAAAAGCGATTTTTTGAAATTTTCAAAATGGACTGGCCCCTTAATAAAGAAAAAAAGCACATAAAAACGGCATTTCGCTCATGACGCGTGTAACAGAGGGTTGATATAACGTTTGATTTTCGCCAATTTTTCGATATACACACCCCTTTGTGTATTTTTTTTCGCTGATTAGAAATTTTGAATTTTTTGGAAATCGAGTTCAGAGGAGTCCCGCCGGAAGGAGAACACTTTTATTTTCTTAAATATTGAGACATCAGGAAAATAAAAAACGACTTTTTCCGAATTTTCATGAGTATTTAGGAGAATTTTTCCAAAAAATAAATTCTTGATCAATCATTGAGACAATGTTGGAAAAATAGTTAAACAAGTGGTGTATAGGGTATTCTAACACAATTCGAGAATAAAAATGAGCAGTGTTTTCGATGTTTTTGGATCCAAATTCATAAAAATATGCTGTTTGAAAAAATTATATTAAAATTTTTTTAAATTTCGACGTTCCACTACTTCACACAAGTGACTATAACGTAATTTTGTTGCAGTGTATATAATTAAAACGACTCAATTAAAAATATTCTTAGACTAATTTGCAACTGCGGCGATGAGCCACGAAGTCGAAGACAGGAGGGTGGAAAAAAAATAATAATGTTTTCTTTCGAATGTATTCCCGTTATAAAGCAAGAATTTTTTATTTAATTTTTTATCATTGTCTCTCCTTTTCTCTCAGGAAGATCTCGAAGAAGAGACTCTTGACGTTTTAGCAGACTGTGTATGAAGCTCTCGAGCATGCAGAAAAGCCACGAAGCCACAAATGATCCCCCAGGGAAGAGAAAACAAGAGAGATTTCTTTCCAAAGTAATATCCGCGCGTGACGCAATATTCCCGTAATCTTTTAACCATCCATGGATCCAAAGCCCATATAATCGTAGCATTATAATTCATTAATTAACGGACTGCTACCGCAAAACCGAAGCGTTAAAATTTTTCTCACGAGCTCCAAACAATTCTTTCTCACCTGTGTGAATTTTCACGCTAATGCTTTATTTAAATATAAACATTTTTCCGTTATAATTGATGATCTGTTTGTTAATTAGAGCCATCGATCACGTATAATTTTATTACCCCCATTCTTCGGTTCTTTTTCCGGCTGCTTGAGAAAATACGATTTTTTGCTTGCTCGAAAAATTGAATATATATGGGGTATTCCAGGCCAAATCGGCCACTTTTGAAATTCGCATTTTTATTGTGTTGATTTTTTTTCTCTTACAGAACTCATTGAAAGCAACTCATCTGATTTTTTTGAAATTTTTATCTTAACACGTTCATCGGAAACGATTTTTTTAGAAATTTTCCGATTTTTTTCTTCAAATATCAATAATTCTCTCAAAAATGCAGAAAACCGAATGGATGGGGGGTCAAAATTTTAGTTTTAAAACGTTCTTTCGTATAAGAATATGTAGGAATTCATCAAAATATTAAATACAACAATTTTTTAAATTCTAAGCGAGAAATATTATTTTCCATAGTGTTAGCCCCCTTCGATTTTGCTCTTGAATTTTTATCACAAACTATCATTTTTTTAATGACTTTTAAGCCTAGTTTGATGACGGGAAATCGTTCGTTGTATTTTTTATAATTAAATTGTGAATTTTTTTTACTATTAATCATACACAAATCCCTGAAAAATCATACAAACCAAATGGATAAAGGAGTCAAATTGTTCGTTTTAACAGGTGCTTTCATTTAAAAATATATCAACAATTATTTAAAGATTACATAAATCAATTTTTTAATTACAAGCAAAAAATGTTTTTTCCCGCAGTGTTAGTCCCTTTTGATTGTGCTGTTAAATTTTTATAGGATACTACTATTCATTTAATGCATTTTAAGACTAGTATAATTGTGGGGAAATATTAGTTTATCAACAACAAAAATCTTTAATAACATTGACAATTTGAAAAAAAGTACTATCTATTTTCTCACGTTCCTACTTAGCTTAAAGTTCATTAAATTATTCATGCTTCCGTACAAACATTAAAGAAACACTTTAATTAGTACAATCGCTATGAAAAAAGGTTATTTTATCTTAGAATTGGAAAAACTAGATGATGTAAACTTGGAATAATTTTTCACATATTTTTAAACAAAAGCACATTTCAGAACAAAAATATTGACCCCCTAGACGATCTGCTTTGTTCGATTTTTCAGGGAGTTTTACATAATTAATTGTAAAAAAAATCTATATTTTAATTATAAAAATATACAACGGACGATTTTCCTACGATCTTACTAAGTTTAAAATTTCTCAAACAAATAATAGTTTTTTATAAAAAATTAACAGCAAAATCGAAGGGGGCTAACTGTGTGGAAAAAAACATTTCATGTTTAGAATTGAAAAAATTGATTCATGTAATGTTTTGATAGTTTACTGCATATTCTCAAATGAAAGTACGTTTTAAAACTAAAATTTTGACCCCTCATCCATTAGGTTTACTGCATTTTTGAGCGAGTTATTGATATCTGAAGAAAAAAATCGGAATTTTTTTTTTAAATTCGTTTCCGATCAACGTGTTGACATAAAAATAAATAAAAAAATCAGACGAGTTCCTTTCAATGAGCTCTATTAGAGGAAAAAAAATCAAAACAATAAAAAATGCAAATTTCAAAAGTGGCCGATTTGGCGTGGAATGCATCATATATTACACAAACGATATTTTGTTAAATAAACGTGTTTCCAAAAGTTGGCAACAATGATTAGTTTTAGATATTTTTTTTTTACCCGCAAATTATCGCAGTTTTTTCTTCACAATTTAATGGAATATGTAGTGTACCATTTTGTGTAAAAAGTAAGCATTTAATTCGAATAACTTGTAAGACCTGTCAGAAATCTAAAAAAAAATGGGACTCTTGAAAAATCAACCACGAAACAATTGACAACAATGTTTTTAAAAAACACAGAAAATTCTTCAGGAAATTATAACAAATAAATTTCAAGAATATCCGAAAAAAATTCTCACTTTTCAACAATACGAGAAGAAAAAAAAGAAAAAGGTACAAGAAAACTCAATTTATATAATTGGGGTTGTTGGTCTTGTTCGAGTACGAAGCAAGCTAAAAGTCTCGGGATCGGTATCTCCTGAGGATCATTATCCTTGGTCACGGTTCTTCGTGTCAGCGTTCTCTCTAATACAGTACGAACCCTTCCGTTTTTTTCTTCTGTCTCTTTTAAACTCTCACCGGTCGTTAATTCGCGGGACAGCAGACAGGAAAGGTAGAAATTATATATATATTATTATTACAAATATTATATATATACATTTCTAAGATCAGAAACCTCTGGACAGAAGTAATCGTCGTCCAGTCGGGGGTGGATCTCTTCGGACGCGCCTCATGCCTGATTACAGGCTCTTTACTTCCTCTAACATGTATATCTATATACAACAATAAATATACAATACATGTACATATATTTATAATTACCATAATATGGCGGTACAACAGAGTTAGAAAACTCAAGGAATCACCGAGAAAAATTCGCGTAATGAATCACAGTTTCACGTTCCAATCATACTTTGTGCCGACTAAGCATCAAGCACGTCAAGAGAAATGAAATATTTTTAATGACAGGTGACATTTACCTTTCCTTTAAATAGCCTCTCTAGCACGTTAACTCCCCCTTCGTTCACCAACGTGGGAACACGATCATGAAGCTTTCAACACTATGAAACAAGGAAACAGGACGTGAGATAAAAGTGGAAATTAAGTAATAAGGAGAATAATAACAAAAGGGGTTCACGGCGAGAATATTTCTTCAAAAATCCATCCATCCATCCATCCATCCATCCATCCATCCATCCGCCATCCATCCATCCATCCATCCATCCATCCATCCATCCATCCACCCATCCATACATCCACCCATCCATCCATCCATCCACCCATCCATCCATCCATCCATCGTGACTGGGTACGATCTTGTCACTTTTGTAGAGTTTTACCCGAAACCATAATAATTTTGTCTTTATTCAAAATTAAAAATTGTAAATCACGGATTTTGCTCGGAGAAGAGCATAAAAATTTGTTTACTGTACAGACAATTTTTACAGGGAACGTAAAATTTATTGCATCTTCCAGCACAACCGCATGTCGCTCTTATTGATACCGCGATGAATTACATTTTACAATGTAACATAATAAATTTTAATTCATATTATATTTATTTATGAATGGATTCTAGAGCTATTATAATTAGTACTATGTCAACAGTGAAAAATTGCAATGGGACATAACAAAATTTTGAGCGTAACTGCTCGACCATCGATAATATCATGCTAATGTTCGAAAAATTACCGTGATACATTGTAAAATTTTGACCGTTCGTGCACGATCACTGAAATCGCCGTGCTACTATTTAAAAAATTACTATGGTACATTGCACAATTTTAAGAGTTCGTGTGCGAATGCAGAAATATCCGTGCCACAGTTAAAAAAATTACTATGGTACGTTCTAATATTCCGAGTGCCTGCGGGCGAGTACGAAAATCGCTCAGCTACTGTTCGCAAAATTACTGTAGTACGTTGTAAAATTTTGGACGAATAGCTTTATTTCGACGGCTTTGTCCTTAAATGAACGTCAGCCTTATTCAGTCACCATTGAACAGTGGCACTTAACGCATGTGTGCGAGTATTACTCGAGCACGTTCACGTTACTGTGAAGTGACGATACTTTGTTGTATCCATAATCGTGTGAACATGTATACACTCGTTAGAATTTTGAGGATGCGAACTCTTTTCGCACCTACGATCGTGCAATGTCTTTTTTTTTTGTGTATTTCGCGGCCTTATCAAGGTCTGGGAAACATTTTTCATCAAAGCTGAATGCTATTTTTGGAAGATTTTTTTACCTTTGTTTATTGTCATTTTTTTCATCAAGAAGATTGTTGCAAAGAATAAAGTATTTTTATTATGGAAATTATTGACAGTCTTATATTTATTTCAAGCCTCGATCAGAACCGATTTAAAAAAAAGTACATCCATAAACAAATATTCATACAAGAAATTTGGATACTTTTGATACATCGCGAAATTTCGATTGGATCATATTGAAATTTTGCACATCGTACATAGTAAAATTTCGGTAGGGGCACATTATAACAATTCACGAGGGTCACATAGTAAAATTTTGGTAGTGACACATTACAACAATTCACGAGGGTCACATAGTAAAATTTCGGTAGAGGCACGTTGTAATATTTGAGAGGAATACATGGTAAAATTTCGGAGCAACTAAATGGTAACTTTTCACTGTCTCGCAATGTACTTTTTCATGAATTGAGAATCGATTTTTATCATGCTCTTACTCTTCGAAAAATTACAAAGTACTTTATAAAATTTAATAAATGTGACAACATGGTACCCGGCTACTATCGTACCATAGTAATTTTTGAAGCAATTTTCTCTCCGTATTCATTTTGTGAAATAGGCCAGTCAGAAACTTCAACTATTACCTATTTATAATTTACGAGTGATAAAATAACTAAAATTACCCTCGATCAACAATTTTCTAATCAATAACTGCTAGTCATGTTAGTGTGGCTATTTTTGCACGTCGTGTGTGTATGTGTGTGTGTGTGTGTGTGTGTGTGTGTGTGTGTGTGTGTGTGTGTGTGTGTGTGTGTGTGTGTGTGTGTGTGTATTCCACTCCGAGCATCGGTCCAGGGGAATAGGACGATAAAATAACTGTGTACGAAAAATCGTTTCGCGTTAATAAGTTTCAGTTGACGAACGAGGAAAAGAGAAATAGGAGAGTGATTGCGCACGCGAGTGTATGTTCTCTCAGGGCTTTGGCTCGGTTAAACACATATCCGCGTATATATGTATATTATTACAGGGGCTAAATATATATATATATAGTAAAATCTACTAAAGTCCTTTATGCGCTTCAAACAAGTTGGTTGCTCGTTCCCCATAGCTTCTGAACTCACGTAGAATTGCATACGAGTAACTTTAATGTATGTAAAGACGATGCGATGTACATGCTCGATGTAGGGTTTACTACTTGTGCTCAGAAAATACAGCAACATTATAAATACATATATATATATATGGGGCATTCCACGCTAAACCGACCTGCGTCACACCCTTCCATTCTTCGACTTGCCTGAAAATTTTATATTTTGTATGACCCATTGAAAGAAGCTCTCTTGATTTTTTTCAGCTTATTTTGTCCATACACTTGTGAGATATGATCTTTTTTCAAAATTCGATGTTTTCTTTTTTTTTTTTTTCAAATGATTGTAGCTCTCACAAAAATCGACCAAATCGATTTTTTTCTTTAGAAAGGTTGATTTTTCACCGTACTGTTAGAAAAAATACGACAGAATTATTAGTATTTGTATTCCATATTTTTTCTCAATTTAAAGCAATTTAAAGCAAAAAACATTGGTTTCAAGATTTATGCCCATATTAATTTTTTTCAAAAAATACACAAAAAACTTTGACCAATTAAATGATTTTTGAGACTAGTTCCATCGTGGGCAGATTTTTCATTATACTTTTTTCTCATTTTGAAAAAAAAAATTCGTTTCTTTTCCAGTCAATCTGGATCAAAATGAACTTTTTTTTTTTTAATGTAAGTTTTTATCAAACTCGTGGAAAAAATTACGAAATAATGATTGCAAATCGTCCCCTATATTTTTTTTAATGTTTAAGCAAAAAGTCATTAAATTTAAGATTTGGACACTTCTGATTTATTTCAACAAAGTCACAAAAAAAAACCTTGACCAATTATAAATCATTTTTGAGTCCAGTCCCACCGTGGAGAGATATTTTTTCATATTTCTTTTCTTAGTTTCAAACAAATTTTCATTTTTTTTTAGTCAATTCGTACCAAATAGGACTTTTTTATATTGCAAATATTGGTGTGAAACAAAATATCAAAAAAATAGTTCGATTTGGTCCAAATCGACTGAAAAAAAAATGCAATTTTTTTCAAAATAAGAAAACAAATACAAGGAAAAATCTGCCCACGATGAGACTGGTCTCAAAAATCATATAATTCGTCAAAGTTTTTTTGTGAATTTTTTGAAAAAATTTAAAAAAGGGCAAACATTTTAAGACCAATATTGTTTTGCTTCAAATTGAGAAAAATATGAAATAGAAATATTAATCATTCTTTCGTATTTTTTTTCTAACAGTACGGTGAAAAACCAACGTTTCTAAAAAAAAAATTCGATTTAGTCGATTTTTCAGAGAGTCACAGTCATTTGAAGAAAAAAATATCGAATTTTGACGAAAAATCATATCTCACAAGTGTATGAACAAAAAAATCTAGAAAAAATCAAGAGAACTTCTTTCAATGGGTCATACAGAATATAAAATTTTCAGTCAAATCAAAGAATGGAAGGATCTGACGTAGATCGATTTGACGTGGAATGCCCCGTATATATTTAAGTGAGAAATTGTATATGGAGAGGATTTTCTCATCCCTTTAGAGAGTCCTCCCGTTGTTATTCCTACGTGCTCTTAGCAAATGCAATAGGTGGATAATTCTACACACAAGATATTTGTATATTCATATATAAACAAGTAAATTAATACTGAAACAACACTAAATTTGTGCCTGTAAACAAACATATGTACATATATGTTTTTATACTTTATAAATTGAAAAAACCAGTGATAAAAAACTAATGACTAAATAAATAATAATAATAAATCATTATTTCAAAAATAATAGTTTCGTTTTTGATATTTAAAAAAATATATAAATAATCAACAATTAATACTTTTAAGATTCATTGTTGACAATTTCTTGTTATTACTGTATTATTCTTAAATTTTAAAACGTAATAAATTGTTGAATAATATATTTAATAGTTTTGTGCTTATGTATGTGTATATCTATTTACGTGGACGAATACGTGAGCATGCGTGCGTTGTTTGTGACATGCAAGGAAGGAGGAAGACCCCGGTGCGAAAGTATTCTTCTCGACCACTTATCTTACCTTGCTATATCGCTATTATCCACACGTGTCTACGTAAATACTCCTATAAATACATGTGTGTGTGTGTGTGTGTGTGTGTGTGTGTATATATATTTATGAGAAATGAAAATGGCCTTGAAATAGTACAAAGTCTCTGAAGATCCTCCGGATGTGATGCATTGGTGCAAGTGCAAGTGCACGAAGAGAGAAAGCTGAACTTCTCCTTCTTCGGCCACATAAATTCTATAGTTGTGAAAGAGAGAAAAAAAATCAAACAGCGAGTCTCGGCGACGAAAGATTATGGCATATAACTCAGTCTGTCCACGGGTATTTATTATTATTATTATTTTTTTTTTTTTCTATTTAAACACTATTCGTGAAATATTTGTGCCATAAATTGTTGGGCACGATGATTATAGATGCAAGGCAAAAAGTCGTTTAGTTCTGTTGAGTCGACTGCTCGAAAGAAGGACTTTGAAACGTCCATATTGTTTATCCAGATAATCAGGGGGTGCAAATATATTATTTTTTTTATTTTAATAGTCCCACAATTATTGCTATCCGCGACAGTTCGTAGAAACTTTGTTGAAGTATCAAGCATAAGCTGCGGGGCAAAAAAGATCGCTAAGAATTACCGAACACGAGAGATCACCCGGAGGAGACCTTTTATTTTCCTCTTCTTGTCGCGCCCTTGCGCGTCCCTCTACACTAAATGATCATTTTTTTCTTTTTTTTCATCGTTCTTTCTTTTTCCTTTTTCTAACGTCTTTTTGTCTCTCTTCGTTCTGTCGCTCACTGCACCAGTCTTCGAGACTTCGTGGATCTTGTCGTTTGAATCGTGTGCTCAATGTACTCTTCCAAAAGGACCAAGGAAACATGAAAATGAAGAAGAAAAAGCAGAAGAAGAAAAGATGGACGACGAAGGCACGAGGCGTAAAGGCTGAAGAAGAAGGATAAGAAAAGTGGCTCCCGTAGCGAAACGTGTAATTTACCTGAACAACGATACCAAGAAAAGGAAGCATATACATATATATATATATATATATATATATATATATATATAAATGTAGTATTGTAGATCCTTTATCCTCTTCCTCATCCTCCTGTTGCTCCTTCTCGTCCTAGGACCCCGTCCTTGTCACGAATCTTGTCGTTGAGGTAGATCGTGTCCTTGGACTTGGAGCATGCACCATGCTGTAACTCTCCTCCTCTTATTCGTCCTCTTCTCTCGTGCTCGATACGTGCGCCCTGAAGGCTCAAAAAACGAAGCCTGCGAGCAATCCTCCCTATATACATATCTTTTCACATACTTTTAAGACTACTCGAAATCAATATCGGGTGTTTCGTTAAATGTCACGTGACTTGGCACTCCAGGGTTTCATTTTTGGAGATCGTTTCGGAGTATTTCGTCAAACAGAAGGATTTTCTTTTTATTTTCGTAATTTTGTATAGTGAAATTTGTAAATCATTGAGAAAGAAGGACTTTTTATTAAGACCGTTTTGCTAAATTTTTTTGTAATTGTTTGGCAACTTTTTATTTGTTTTTTTTTTTTTAATCGTAACTAATATGATTATAAATTTTTCTTAGTATTTTTATTTTTATTGGTTCTGCGTATACTCTTGCGGGTTTTTACGAGCCCATCCCATCTCTTTAACCCTACTTTTTCCCCACTTAACTAATTTCCAATTTCCTAATTTCCACGTTCCTGAGAAATCCCCCAAGAGTGTTGCCCACAGCCATTCTTTCTTAATGCATTACTGTATCGCATTTGCACGAGGGCCAAGGGAAACTGTGGAAAACCCGGCCGATACAGGCGACTATATTTTTGCTGAGTTTCAATTGATTAGCACCACCAGAAACTGAGAAAAACTGCCTCCTGCTCAGCGATGGATGCGCGGGCCGGTGCATGGTTAACGGGAGAAACCAGTTTAGGAGGCCGAAATTTTAGTGTTCTTCGTGAATTTTTTTAACAGGGAAGGAATAATCAGAATTTGTTTAAACTTGGAGGATATTTTATTCATGTTTTGACGTACACTTTGTCATTTTTTCAAGTCATTTCCGCCGGAAATAGTGGAGTTAGAAGCTGCTCTCCATGGACGATCGCCATCCGAGTTTTTCGCTGGTGGGCATTCCTGAAGTCACAATTTTTATCTGTAATCATTACAATTTTCTTTTTTCATTAACAACATATTTCCTAAGGATATGAACCTAATTGTGATGAAAAAAGTTGAAAATTGCATGTTTTTGAGGTGTTTGAACACAATGTCATGTTTTTATACCATGTTTTTCACCTTTTTTGCATTCAAAAAAATATTTTTAATAATAATATCATCCCACAGTTAGGTTCATACAGATTGTAATTGAATAAAGAATATTCCCACAAATTTTTAGAACAATTGATCAATAACTTTTTGAGCTAGAATGCCCACCAGTTGAAAAAAAATCGTCCATGGACAGCAGCTTCTAACTCCACTATTTCCGGCGGAAATGACTTGAAAAAATTACAAAGTGTACTTCAAAACATGAATAAAATATCCTCCAAGTTTAAACAAATTCCGATTATTCCTTCCCTGTTAAAAAAAATTCACGAAAAACACCAAAATTTCGGCCTCCTAAACAGGTTTCTCTCGTTAAACGGTCACCCAACCAAGTATTAGCCTCGCTCGAGGCTGCTTAATTTTAGAGATCGCTGGAGCCATACACGGACCGCGCATCTATCGGTGTCGGTGAATTTTTCTTAGTATATGTTTTTTGAATAATAGAAGAGAATGAATAATAATAATTTAACAACATTTTTATGCAACGGCACCAGTTTATATTTCTTCAATTAGGGGTTAATGGTTCGAGGAGAGCCAAAGGCATGCATGTTATTCGCATGTAATTCTTTTTTACTATCAAGCAATTATTTCTTTGCATGTATAATTTTCAAGACATAATTTTCATTGATGTTTGCAACTGGCATTAACGAGTGCGAGATGTACCCAATTATTGACAGAAAATAAACACAAGATGTCCACAAAAACATTTATTGCCAGAGAATTTTTTGCTGGAAGGAATGAATTCCAGTAATTTTGTGATATTTCCTTGGAGAAGAATAATTGCTGGAAGTGAAAATAGAAGGTGATTTTGATGTGTAAAAAATTATGTAAATTTCTGATGAGAATGGAAGTCGTTGAGTGGACAGGAAGAAAAAAGGTCAAAACTACCCTTGGAAGAGCCCGTATGTAAGCAATGATGATTTTCCATTGGCGTATACGAAAGAGTCGATTTGCATCGCGAGTCGGGACCGAGAGACGAGCAAAACAAAATGGACGAATGGTACATTGTTACATACGGTAGTATGTAACTTAGTAAGTAAGTAAGTAAAAAGTAAGTAAAAAGTAAAAAGTAAGTAAAGAGCCTGCAGAACCTTATGGGAGCTCAAATAGATCCGCTTATAAGCGAGGCAAAACGATGAGGGTATAAAATAAAAATAGAAAGAGAAAAAAACAAGCAAAAAAGTAAGATGGCGAACACAAGAGAGAATCCTCGTTTGGAGGACCTTTCATGGTTGCTCGATCTGTTCGTGTACCTGTACAATAAAACCGTATGCAAGAAAGCACACCGTAAGACAAAATGCTTGACGTATCCTACGACCCCATGCCACATGGCGTTTATTTTCAATTTCTCTTTTTAGTTCTCTTTCTATTTTTCTTATTTTTTGTTATGTTCGTAGTTTTTTTTTTTTTTTTTCATCTTTTCTCATTCCCCATGGCTTCGTTATTGTAACGCCATTGGCGTTTTTACCACACAAGGCGATTAATGTCAATTGAAAAACTGTTGTTCCATTTTTCATAGTTTATTTTCGTTATTTAGATTATGATATTATGAATATTGAAATAAATTTTATTTTCACAATGGATGAGGATGGATATTCTTGGGAAACCAAGGGCTCGCCATTGCCCCCTATTGGCAAAGGTCGTTGCACCATAGAAGACTCTCCCGCGCTTCCACCATTCCGAGCAAATGAAAGAGGAGCTTCGTTGCTATAAGAGAGATACCGAGCCATTATCATATTTCTTCCTTCTTCTTCTTTTTCTTCTTCTTCCTCTTCTTGGGTCTCCATCATCAACAACGTTGCGATCATTCACCAATACAACGCTCTCTATCTCTCTCTTTTTTTCTCTCTCTCTCTCCCTCTCTTTTACTCTCGCACTTTTACACCTGATGTTTTGCACTTTTGCTTGCAAGTTCCTCCTCCCCCCCCCCCCCAACTGCGTGTGTGCCTTCCCACGTACCGCTAATTACTTCAGAGATTTATGGATATCGATCCTCTCGCATATTCCAGGACGAGATCGATCGACCCAGAAGACCAAAAGCTTCGTCCTCGTATTCTCTTTCTCCTTCTTTATCATTTCCTCCTCTATACCTTCTTATTTCTCTTCTTTATAGAAACACAAAGTCACGCTCTTTTCTTCGGTATAAAATCCTCGAGATTTATCGTCACGAAGCCCAGCCATTAATATCGGTGTCAATTCAAGCTGGCAGACTTTTGAACCTCTTCTCAATTTATCCTACAAATAATATTACTGTGAGAATAAATTATCCGGGTATTCATCATTTTCATCGCAGAATTTTGCCTATAAATATACAATTATGTAATTCATTATTTATAATTGCAGTAAAAATCAAGGAAGAATAAAATATAAACTTCTTAGTGTTTTACTTCGTGTGGGTCGGTTTGACTCAATCTGATTCAGCCGAAAATCCTCATTTTTTGTATAAATGCGAGGAAAAATATCGAGCTTTTTTAACAATAAATTATTCGAACTTCACAAGGAAGAAAATAGTGCTTTAACGAATGAAATCTGTAATAAATATGAGCGAGTTTCTCGTCGTTGAGATTTTTGTTCACAGTGCGTACCATTGGGAGTTCGGTGTTGTATGGGGAATTAAGGATAATCATTTCGGTTTCAGTCAGTCGGACAAATTTCCATTTCCGTGAGGGATGTTGAAACCCTTCGCATATATAAATATATGTATATTTAAATATAGATATATGTATAAAATTATGTAATATTATATTCCCACAATGATTTCTCGCAATTTTCGATGGATGGTCAAACACCTATGAATTTATGCATTCGACTCGCTCATTTACTCTCATCTCGTTCGCTCATGCATCTTGTACCTCGGACTAATTTAAATATTACAAATATATAAGAAAGAACTTAATGACGGTGAAAATTCATTCTTTTACGAGCTGGTGTAATCATTGAACCGGAACTGTGTGAAAAAACACAATAAATATAACGATAAAAAAATGAGGAGTTCATGAACAAAAACTTTAAAAACGATCGATTATAGCCGACAGATACTCGAGAAAGTTTTCTCGCTTCTCTTGTGGAAAAAACGTTCTCGTATTGTGCTAAATGTTCCGTTATTCGAGAGGAAACCTCGACGACGACAACGAGAATTGGCTAGTGATTTTTTTTCTGGTTTCGTCTTTCTCTCTCTCTCTCTCTCTCTCTCTCTCTCTCTCTTAATCTTTTTCCTATCGGATTTCTCTCTTTCTCTCTAGAGTTTTCAATGTCGTTGTACAAGAGCAAACCACCAGCAGGACGAGAATTCGAACGGTCGTTTATTCGCGTCCTGTGATGTTGCTGTTCGTATTCCTGCTGCGAAATGCAGCTTCTTCGAACGAATTCCTGCGTAACCGGAGAGCAGACTCGACGAGTCACGGAGAATCATTCTCGTAATGGCTCTTCACGTTGTACAATATCTACTGTATCGTATGTACCACAGAGATTTTTATATACTCGACGTGTGCCAAAATGCATATACAGCCTTGCTCAAAAGTATTAGGCACCCTGCAATTGTTCGATCCGCACAAAAAATCGAATATCTCGATCAAAAAATATTGTAGCCCAATTTAGCAAACGGGATTTTAAAGCAGGCAAATTCAGCTTTATTTTGCTTTTTTAAATTCATTTATACGATTTTTTTTGCACCCTGTACGTAATTTTGAAAATGGCTGTTTTTCGTGATTTTCTCACCTTGTAAAATCGGGTGCTAGGCTCCTAAAAAACAGTAAACATACTTTTTGGTCAGAAAATTATGAAAAGGATATCTCCAGCTTCAATTTGGCCTTTGGATAAAAAATTTTCGATTTTTTTTCGCAGAGTTATTTAGTTTTTTCCGAATAAAGCCAGGTTTCCAAAAAGGTGGTGTACTATGGGGTTTGAAATATTTTGTATAAGAAGTAAGCAGTTGCACTTTGTTAATTTGGATTCATTAAAATAAATTTAGGTTTTTTACTTTATTTTGATTTGATTTGAAATTTTACTTGAGAAACAACAATGTAACGCGTAACTTATGCAAATATGATTTTTAATCTTTTTTGTCAAAAATCGTCAGTGAGAAAATTGCTCAAACGAAAAACATAAAAGCGTTAAATATTATCGGTGTGTCTAAATGCGAAAATCACATTTATTAGTGTTAAAAAAAAAATCTAAAAAATATAAGCTCAACATCTATGAAATTCTAATTACGTTCGGACAATGAAATACCCAGACTTAGGGTACTTGTCCAAAAAGGGTGACTGCCGTAATCAAGGCCAAAGGTGGTCCAACAAAACTTTAGTTAAATTTTTTTAAAAAGTCATCATAGGATATGTGTAAATATTTATATCTCATTCTCGTTTATATTATTATCTAATAAAATTAAAATTCGAATAAGAATTCTAAAAAAAATTCTAATGCGTTAAAAATTCAATAATATACATTTTTCTCCTCTTGATATTTTGATTGGAACTTCTTAGTTTTCAAGTTACGTCAATAAATTAATCAGATAAATCGTCGAGTGTCAACCAGAAGTAGCGATACAAAAAAATTCGGAAAAAAAACTTAATTTTTTTATTTTTAATTAATCCAAAATAACATTATGATATTAATAACATCTTACTTGTTACACTGTCTTACTTGTTATACTGTCTTACTAATTAATAACATCTTACTTGTTACACAAAATATTCCAAGCCCCATAGTTTTCGAGGTACGTCGCCTTTCGGAAATCTTCTTTTTCCGGAAAAAAACTAAATAATCCTGCGAAAAAAAATCGCAAATTTTTTTTCCACAAACAAAATTGAAGCTGGAGATATGCTTTTTATGATTTTCTGACCAAAAAGTATGTTTACTATTTTTTAGGAGCCTAGCACCCGATTTTACAAGGTGAGAAAATCACGAAAAACAGCCATTTTCAAATCTACGTACCGGGTGCAAAAAAAATCGTATAAATGAATTTAAAAAGCAAAATGAAGCTGAATTTGTTCGCTTTAAAATCCCGTTTGCTAAATTGGGTTACGATATTTTTTTATCAAGATTTTCGACTTTTTGTGCGGATCGAACAATTACAGGGTGCCTAATACTTTTGAGCAAGGCACTGTATATGTTGGGCATTCCACGCCAAATCGGCCACTTTTGAAATTCGCATTTTTTATTGTTTTGATGTTTTTTCCCTAATAGAGCTCATTGAAAGGAACTCGTCTGATTTTTTTCAAATTTTTATCACAACACGTTCATCGAAAACGAATTTTTGAAAAATTTCCCGATTTTTTCCTTCAATTATCAATAACTCTCTCAAAAATACAGCAAACCGAATGAATGAGGTGTCAAAAATTTAGTTTTAAAACGTACCTTTGTGTAAAAATATATAGAAAATTACCAAAACATTACACGAATCAATTTTTTTAATTCTAACCATGAAATGTTTTTTCCCACATAATTAGCTGCCTTCGATTTTGTTGTTATTTTTTTATAAAAACTATTATTTTTTTGAGAAATGTTATGCCTAGTGTGATCGTGGGAAAATCGTCTGTTGTATATTTTTATAATTAAAATATAGATTTTTTTTACAATCAATTATCTATAACTCCCTGAAAAATCGAATAAAGCGAATCGTCTAAGGGATTAAAATTTTTATTCTGAAATGTACTTTTGTTTAAAAATATGTAAAAAATTATTAGAAGTTTACATCAGTTAGTTTTTCCAATTCTAAGATACAATAATCTTTTTTTATAACGTTTGTACTAATTAATTTGTTTCTTTAATGTTTGTACGGAAGCATGATTCACTTAACGAATTTCAAGCTAAGTACGAACATGAGAAAATAGCTAGTTCTATTGTTCAAATTGTTAATTTTATTAAAGATTTTTGTTGTTGATTAGATTAATATTTCCCCACGATAATACTGGTCTGAAAATACATTAAATGAATAATAGTTTCCTATAAGAATTTAACAGCAACATCAAAAGGGACTAACATTGCGAGAAAAAACATTTCTTGCTTATAATTAAAAAATTGATTTATGTAATCTTTAAGTCATTGTTGACATATTTTTAAATGGAAGTACCTGGCAAAACGAAAAATTTCACCCCCTTATCCACTCGGTTTGTATGATTTTTCAGGAATTTGTGCATGATTAATAGTAAAAAAAATCCACAATTTAATTATAAAAAATACAACAAACGATTTCTCTATCATCAAACTAGGCTTGAAAGTCATTAAAAAAGTAATCATTTTTTATCAAAATTCAAGAGCAAAATCGAAGGGGGCTAACACTGTGGAAAATAACATTTCTCACTTAGAATTTGCAAAATTGTTGTATGTAATATTTTGATGAATTCCTACATATTCTCATACGAAAGTACGTTTTAAAACAAAAATGTTGACCCCTCATCCATTCGGTTTACTGCATTTTTGAAAGAGTTATTGATATTTGAAGAAAAAAATCGGAAAGTTTTTCAAAAATTTGTTTCCGAGGAACGTGTTAAGATAAAAATTTGAAAAAAATCAGACGAGTTCCTTTCAATAAGCTCTATTAGAGAAAAAAATCAACACAATAAAAAATTCGAATTTCAAAAGTGGCCGATTTGACGTGGAATGCCCCATATATATATAGAGACATATAGTTTTCTCTGCACATGGGTACATAGAGGGTGTCCAAAAAGTCACGTTCAAAATTTACAGAGTGTGCAAGTCACAAAATTCTAAAAAGAAAAGCCCTTAAAAATGTTTGATTCTGGGGTGCAATTTACGAGATATCAATTAATTAATTATCAATGTTGTGTCAGAGAGAAACGTGGACATGGACTCTTCTCTTCAGAATTTCAAGATCTAACTATACTCAAAATATTGGGTGTGATTTTTAGGACACCCTTTAGATGTTGATATAGCCATACGTGGATAAGCACGCCCTTACACCCCGTATAAAGATCAGGAGCAGGAAAGCCCGGGAGCAGAAACAAGTCGTTCGAGGTTGAAAGTAAACTGGGATACAACGAATAAAATGTTATTTCTCAGCATCCACACGTACCCGTGCCTCCGGTTGGTCCATCGTAATATCGTGGCTAAGAACTTTTTTGTTTTTATTTTTTATCCATTGATACAGATGCATGAATACTGTTCACGTTTCAGTTGCCATCAGGATACGTATATATAAATAACACTCTTTGTGGATGGATCGGATCGAGTGAGTCACGATTGTCCTCTGGGACATGCTCTTTCTCCCAAGAATCATCCCAACCATGAGAACTTTTGTCGTCGTCCTAGAGTTTACTAACTTTATCGATGATTCAGCGAGGAATTATTGATAGCATTTGGCCTCTATGTATAGTTTTATCTCTGTCTTTCAGTTTTTCTCGACCATCTCACTTCAAAAATCATTACAAGCCACGATTTACCCCTATTAGCTAAGTCACGTAGTCCCACTTAATTTTCAAATACCAAACACATGAAAAAAATCAAAATAGTTATCATAATTATATCCATTTATAAAATATTATATTTCCATATTTAAAGAACAAATTCGAGAAACGAAGATAATTGGAAAAATGCTTTGTCATGCCATTCACACAGTAAATTTAATTAAACTTAACCTTCAATTTGACTCTTCATGAGACTCGTAACCACATAACTCTGCTGTAATCGTTCAATCTCGAGAAGTGTGAACGTGGCAATGAACTCGATGTATACATTGCGTGTACATATCAAGAGACTCGGTAGAGTCCTCGGGACAACTACATTTGACAGCTCTGTCGTCTGCTGGCCCGAGGCTCCTCCTCGTCGCCTGATTTTTATATTATCTCTGAATAAAACGATTCGCCGTGGTGGGGGTAAAAACTGAAAGTCATTTTCTTTAATTACGAAGCTCAGGAGTCATATGGTGATTTCAAAATTAAACTGGAGATTCATTAAGAAAAAATATTTCGATTGAGCCTTAAATCAGCACGATTGATGCCGTATTTCCTGAGAAAAAACTTTGCACAGACTCAAGATTATGCCACAAATCGAAAGATTGGCGTGTCTGTATACGACATAATGAAAGGCCTTTTTGCTCCGTCCGAGCTTGTGATTGGCCAGTCCGTTTCTTTCCTCTGTTACCGCGAAAGAGGTCTGATGACTGAACGGAGTTTTGAAAGCAAAATAACTTCTCTACGCGGAACGTGTGGTAGATCGGAGAAAAAAAATTATTCGGTAATAAATAAATAGTAGTTCGAAGTTCAGCGAAATTAAAAAAATCAACCGCGAAATGAAAAAAATTAAACCTCATTCGCTGCTGAGGTAATTTTTGTTTCGATTTCGGTTCGGTGAATAAATAAATAGTAGTTCGAAGTTCAGCGAAATCAAAAAAATTAACCGCGAAATGAAAAAAATTTAACCTCACCCCCTGCTGAGGTAATTTTTGTTTCGATTTCGGAAGAGCCGAATAAAAACAAACCTCACCACTCGATGAGGTTATCATTTTTATTTCACTTTCGATTTCGTGATCCGCGAAATTAAAAAAAATATAACCTCACTCGCTGGTATGAGATGATTTTTTTTCGATTATATATAAGAGTCGAAAACTTTGAATGTCTGTGTGTTGATAAACGGCAAATGTGAATTTGTATATATTAAAGTTATTTCGTTGTTCAGTGGAAAAAAAAGTGTTACGCATTGAATTTATATGATAAAATTATACGTGTGCCAAAAATATTTATAAATGTTTTGATTACACAGCTGCGAGAAAAATAAATTCGTTAACCTATAACTTCGCATTTTCTTTTTAATCAGAAATTTTATTTCTTAATAAGGCAAGAACACGCAAATAATGTATATATGTTGATGAATTCAAATAAACAACCGAAAACTTTAATCAAATGAATGTGTACTAATTAGATTTATTGTGTCATCATTATTTTAATAAGTTGTGATATTTTTCTTTATTTAGTTTGATTGTGTCTTTCGGCCCCTTTTTTTATCTCATTGGTACGCATACCAAGATCAAGGATCCATCCCAGGTTTCATCATTTTATTGGACAATATGTGTGCTGTGTATTTCTACTTCTTCGCTTTGACTGCGGCAACATGAATTGAAAAATTTGTTACAAAAAGTAACTTCTTCACCATTTATGGATGGGATAAAAATGTCTGTCATTGTGACGCAATGGGTACATCCGAACTTTAAGGCATTTTATGGCCCAGTGTATGCTAAGTTATTTTCCACTTCGGTTGTGGCATAATAAATTCAAAAAGTTGTTTCAAAAAGTTTTCGGGTGATCTTTTTTAATGGTATCAAAATTTGTATCATTGAGATGCAGCGGGCATCTAAAAAGTTAGACAACTTTATGAAGTGACATGTGTGCTGAGTATTTCCACTTTTTGTCTGTGATTGTGGCATTATTAATTGAAAAATTCATTACAAAAAGTCTTCGGCTGCTCATTTATTGATGTGATCAAAATTTTTGTCTGCGAATCACCATGGAGACAACCAAAATTTCTGAATTTTGTTAGACCCAATGTGCACAATGTTCTTTCACTTTTCTTCTTTAGGTGTGTCATAATAAATTTCAAAAAGTTGTTTCAGAAAGTCTTCAGGTGCTCTTTTTCTGATAGTATCAAAATTTGTATCATTGATATGCAACGGATACCTGCAAATTTTGAAATTTCTGTGAAGCGGCATGTGTGCCAAGTATTTCCACTTTTCGGCTCTGACTGTGGCATATGGATTGTAAAATTTATTACAAAAGTCTTTAGCAACTCATTTCTGAATAGGATCGAAATTACTGTCTTCGAAACTCATTGGATACATCGAAAATTTTTGAATTCTGTTGGGCTTGTAGAATGCTGTGTTTTTTTGCTTCAAATAAATTGAACTATACTAAAATATATGTGGCCAAGTACGGGAGGCTTTATCGTGTGACATAAAATCTTCAAATAATGTTGAATGTTGATAGAGAAAAGAATCAAGTTCGAAAATGCAGTTGTTTTACCAACCAGAATGAAAATAAAAACTCTGTATCAATAAGAGTCCGAAGCAAAAAAAGATTGCCAACGAAAAAAAAATAAATGAAAAAAAATTTCGGCCGAAGTACTTGGCGAGGTTGTCACCATAACCGATACATTATGTGAATTAAGTGAAAAAACATTCGTCAAGTTCTTCGACCGAATTTTTTTTTTTACTCTAATTTTTTGCTATGTTTTATAAAACAATTTGTAAGCCAAGGATGATGCATCATATTCTTCCGTCATTTCATCTTTGAAAGAATAATAATTCTGAGGCTCCTTCTGACAATAAAGTTAAATATAATTATCTATTTATAGCTTAGACCGAAATTGCTAATATCCTCGCTGCCTTTTCGCCCCTGAATGACTTATTCTAGTAATACAGTCACACAGATAAAGTATTTAATTTTCTGAATTTTTGCCTTGGGGGAAAAAGTGGTACTTGAGATCTCTTCTATAACACATTCCTGCCAAGCTATAATCGAATAATAACCTATGAACGAATTACTAACATCTCGAAAATATTTCGAGTCTGTAGTTAACTCTTTTGAAAACATTATAACTTTTTTTCTTATCACAAGAATTTCTTATCACACGCTCCTACATTGAAACAACCTCAATAACAATGAATGAAAAAAAACTGTGCTATCATGTACAGATATAATTTAAAGTTTTTTTTTTTACATTACAAAAGCACGGGATCTTATGCGAAACTTCCTGTTCCTGCTTGTTTTTCGTTGTTTTAGCCAAAACAAAAGTAGCTACTCGACTTAGGAGATCGCAGAAGCAATGCATCAACTGCATGCCCTACGTTGCCGGTACGTCCATGTTGATATCTTCTCAGTCACCAAAGAAATACTTGTCCTAATACTGATGTCATAAATTTTACTGCTACATATAACCTAGATGGTGACTTTGTTTCATTTTTTTCTAGACTATTGATACTTCTTACACACCAATTATAAGTGGTATTTTTCTTATCTTGATAACGCTGATTTTTTAATGTTTTGATTCCTGTTTTGTTCTGTGGAAATAAATTCAAAGTAACATTTATTATGAAGTCTGGTTTTTTGGCCGGATATTTCGTGATCTATATGGTTGGTTTCCCTCCGGGATATGAATAAAATCAGTAAACATTAAAAAAAAAACAAAATTTAAGTGGGATTTTGGATTTTTTGTGATATCATAGGGAAACGAGGGACCACCAATTTACTTGTCCCGGTTTTTTTTCCCCGGGAGGGGATTTTTGCTATTTATACTTATCTTTACATACAGTGGCGTGCAAAAGTTTCGGGCCACCCTATTTTTTATGCACATTGAACAGATATATGGTGGTGGGAGAAAAACAAATGAGTAATGATAACACGTAATCACTTATATTTAGAAACAATAGGTTGTATACATTGATATCAAACTCAAATCATTAATTGTTCAACAATTTTTTATGACTGGTTGTGCAAAAGTATTGGGCCGCATACTTTTGGGTATGAAAAAAATAAGAAAAAACTTAAAAAATAAGGAAGCATGTCTTGGTCTTCTCCACTCGACTCAATACTTTGTTGCCATACCCTTAGCAGCGATGACTGCAGCGCGTCGACGAGGCATAGACCCAATAAGTTGTTTGATTCGTTCTTGCGGCAATTTTTCCCATTCACTTCGCAAATGGTTCCACAATTCCGTTTTGTTGGAGTAATTTTTCGTTCCAACACGATACTTGAGGTCTTGCCACAGGTGTTCAATAGGATTTAAATCCGGTGACTGCGATGGCCCGTCAAGAAGGCGGACTTTCCGGTTTTGAAAAAAATTTTTAACAAGACGCGAAGCGTGTTTCGGATCATTATTGTGTTGAAAAACCCAACCACGCGGCAAATTTTTCGTTGTAAATGGGAGCATATGATCTTGTAGTATGTCCCTGTACATTGCAGCGTCCATATTGCCATGAATTTCCACCAGCGGACCAACGCCATCATCAGAAAATGCTCCCCAAACTTTAATGTTTACGCCACCGTGATTTACGGTAGGAATTTGGTCCCTTACATTATATCTGGTACCTGCTGGACGTATTATGTACTTCCGACCATCACTTCCGAATAATTGAAATTTCGATTCATCGTAAAAAAGTACTTTCCACCAATCTGATAGCGTCCAGTGCTGATATTTTTCCGCAAAGTCTAATCTAGCCTTCTTATTCTTTTTGCTAATCAATGGTTTTTTTACACCAACACGTCCAATCAGCCCCGCAGCTTTGCGACGTCGAGATACCGTACTCCGACTAATATCAGCTAGATTTCCACTTCGCAACTCCCGGGAAACATCTGCAGCACTTTTTCGTGGATCTACAATGCACTTCCTTTTTATAATTTTGTCGACGCGATTCAAAGTTTTTCGCGGTCTACCGCTGCAATTTTTGTCACACAGTGAGTTTGTTAATTTATATTTAGTAATAATACGATTAACGGTACTTTTGCCAGTAGATAAAGTCTCCGCAACATCACGAGAACTTTTTCCTTCTGACAAAAGTTTTAACACGATTTCACGAATCTGAATATTCGTGTGTTTCGGCATTGTGGCAGAAAGGAGACTGATTTTCCATTGTAGGACATGTTTTGACACTAATGAGGAAAAAAATGTAAACAAACCGTACGTACGAAGCCGCGGCGATATAGTGGCCCGATACTTTTGCACACCAACCAAAGTCATTCCACGTAGTACACGAAAAATACGCCATAATTAAATATAATATACGGCGTTGTTATTTTTATTCTAACTCTCTTGAATATTTTAAACAATGAACGAGTGGAGAAATAAAATATTTTATCAATTAACTGGAAAAAATAGGGTAGCCCGGAACTTTTGCACGCCACTGTATATACGAGATGAGCAATGAAAGGAAAAACACGCAGGTTTCTTCACATCTCCATAAAATAATTCATATATATAGATATGGCTATTAATGTATATTATAAAAAAAGTGCAGAAACTGGTTCTCTTTATCGAGAGTGAAAAATGTTTGAGTCTTAAAAGAAGAGAGCAAAATCGTGTTTATCTCGTTCATTATTGGATGCAATTTAGCGAGAAAAGGACTGTCCTATTTTTAACTATTTCATCATATCCTCGCAATTCACATACGTATAAATAAATAAATAAATAAGTAACATGCGATCTAGGATCGTCCTCACGACATCACGGACTCTACCTCGAGTCCAAGATTAGCTGTTACATTCAAGAGAAGAAGTTACAGTGAGTTCTTCAACAATTCTCCCCCTATCTCGGATCTTGACCAAGCCAAGAGGATTTGCACAGTGCACGCGAGTCTCGATTTTTATTTTTTCGAATTCAGTGAAACGAACATGCGTGATAGGTCTGATAAATGAGCTCGAGGCTATAAAACGCATGGGGTGGAATATACCAGGGAGAGAAATAGACGAAAAGATATCACACGCCAAGACCGGAAGTCACTGAACTGATAAGAGATACCACTGCTGAGAGCACACGTCATATATTTTATTCATATGAAGCTCTTTTCATTTAAATATATGTGTCGTAAATTTTATTGCAGCTATATCTGTTCTTATTGTTTTTTTATTGATTTTTATTTTTATTCAATCTTTTTTATTTTATTTTATTTTTTTTTTTTTATTATTTTATGAAGGCTGATGTACAGGTTGAAGCTCTGAGATAAGTAAACCCGTCATCCCGGTTCTCATCCCCGTATATGTTATAATTAACTTAACCGTAGCAAGAATCCATGAAACCGGTCGTGACGTAAAGGTCGAAGTACTAAACCCCATAATGTTATTTTCATTCCTTTTTCAAAGTATTCCCGATATAAGTACATGAATTTATGCACTTTTTTTTTTGTATCGTCACCCACGCGTAATCTCGAAGATTAATCTCCGACGAAATGAAATTGTTGAATTACTGGATTATTTTTATCTCATGAGACTCGAAGTCCTGTCGGTGTGGCAGATGATTTAAAGCTTTCGCTATTTTTTGATTTGCCAATTTTAAATGGTTCTCTAAATTGAGTACCCGATCTGCAAGTGCTGGAATAATGTTGGACCAAGCAGAGAAATTCTAGAAGGGAATTCACGATTTTTATTATTTTTTTTAATCGTATTGTTTGCGAGACAGAGCGCAAGGGTCAAACCCCTTTGCTCCTCAACCCTGTTGAGGTCGGGAAGGTTAAGGTTGGGAGGAGATAATGACCTCTGAAGAAACTTTCCCGGGCCCTTAAGGCACACGACAGGACGTTATCCCTCTTCCTCCTTCTCTTCGTCCTTTTCTTTCTTGCTTCTTGGGCTCTTGCCCTTTCGTGGATCAGACAACGGAAAGAAATAAGATAAAAGAAGAGAAAAGGGGAATGTACGTCCGTGTCTTGGGCCCGATTTTTCCTGAAGACTTTTTTTTTTCTTTTTTTAGCTGCATGAGTCTTGCGCAGAGTGCCATTGCGATTCAACGAGAGCGTGATTCGCATGCGCCCGCGATCGCTTATCGCGTCCTTCGCCTTTCCGGAATCATGGAATTCTCTACTCTTGTGCAAGCATAAAAACACCACATTCACAGGGTGTCCCAAAGGTCGTAACAAAGCTTAGAGAACAATCACTCCGGCAGATTCTAAAGAGAAAAGCCTCCACATACGGCTGCATCGATTTATATAGGGTGTTCCAAAAGTCACACCCAATATTTCGTGAGTCGTTAGATTTCGTCATTCTGAAAAGGAAATTCCTTATGCACTTTTCTCTCCGACGTGCCATTGATGAGATATCACTAATTAATCAATATCTCGTGTTTAGCGCGTCGGAATAAAAAATGCCTGAGGACTTTTCTCTTCAAAGTGTCGCCACCTGCTTGTCCTGTCAATCTTAGAGTTGACTTTTCGGACACCCCGTATAAAGGGTGAGGCAGTCGAGCATATAAGTACCATCTAGCTTATCATGCTACCGTGCTCTTTTACTTAATCTTACAAGTTTTTTTTTCATCCGTGCATTAACATCAGAGTGCACATATATAGGCATATAGATACGAAAACTTGGATGGTAAGTCCATCCGATGGACGAGACATAGTAAGAGTGTACGTATCCTACGCTAATTATGCAAAGGAAGTCAACTCCCTTGAACTTGCATTCCCCACAATAATACAGCTATACGCATGCGATTTTCTTGTTACGCAATGTCGTGTATGCACTTATGTATCCATGATGAGGGGGGTTAAGTGAGTAGGTACGATGAACCAGGAAATTGAGGTCCGGATGACGGCAAGCTCGAGCTATCATTTTTTGTCTCTGGTGGAAGATAAGAAGGGCGTAAAGAACAAAAAAAACGTCGAAAAAAAGTGCGAGACGCACTTGATGAAAAGAGGGAATAAAAGAAAAAGAGAAAAAAGTACACGTAAGATCTTGATGCAATTGAAACGAGGGAACGAACGGATGAATGGAATAGAACGAAGTTGAGCGATAAGGGTCTGGGGAGCAGGAAACCTTGTTCTTCGTTCTCATCTACAAATACCATTATCCTTGTAGAATAATAGTCGTAATAAAAAATTTGTTTTTATTCGTTATATAACATAATTTGAGCCCGAGGAAAGAGCGAGTTCTCTCTGTTATTACTTGGCTATGCGTAATTTCGAAATAAAAAAAAATATTGAAAACAAAAAGATAACTAACTTTGCAGTCCTGGCTTGTTTCTCCCCTTCCTGTGTAATGGCTCCTTGTGCGTATGCGCGAGAACATAATTTCCCGCCCCGAGAATTGCTTTTCTCGCGCATAACCTCCACTTCCTCAATATTTCTTGCATATTACATATATATATATATAGTGGAGTGCTTATAGCCAGCGTGGCTGAACGACCTCGACCGCGAGAGAATCAAGTCGGTATTCAATCCTGTAGGACTTCGTACTGAATACTTTTACAAAGGTTCATTTCTCCTTCGAGAAAAGAAGTTGCTCTGGTTCGTTGAGCCGAACGCTGGTTAACTCGGACTACTATCCAACGTACATACAATCTATGTACTCCTGTATACATATATATTTAAAAAGATAGTAGATACACAAAGTGCATAAACTTTTATTTATATATACATAAGCGTGTATACATAAGGTGTAGTTACGTGTAAAATTTGCTCCATCTTCTTTGCCATTCGACCACGAAGACCAGAAGTCACAACAAAATGAAGAAAAAAAATTCATCATTTTTTTCATTGGTTTGTTTCTTAGCTTTCGATCTTCTCAAACAATTTTCCGATGCATTGAAACCTTTTTTTTTTCAAATGAACAAAAAACCAAAAATGTTTCGAACAACCTAATTTTTTTCATGGTCAAATTATTATTGCTTGTCGAACGTAAATGGTTTGAAAATCAGACAAATGATTTGAATGATTATGTGCATGTGTAATAACTTTGGAAACTCGGTCAACAATTGTTGGATAATTTTCTTATTGTACATCAATTGTATCCGTGTGAATGAAAGAAATGGAGTATCATGACAGTGGGCAAAAATATGGAACGTGACCTTGAGAGCTTGTTAACACGAAACATCGATGATACAATGACTTCTCAAGGCTCATAAAATGTTCTCACACATCAATGTTTATGTATAAATGAATTATATAAAAATAAATGTTACGCGTATCGTGAGACAATTTTGTGTAACGGTTTTAGAAAAAGTGATTGTTTTTTATAGCTGTATATTTGTATCTGAATAGAATACTGTGTAAATAAAATATTGAAGAGTGAAAAAAAAAACAATATACAATGTGTACGTCGTGTATACTCATTCACTTATATTTTTATTCATACAATATTTTTATTTCTATAAAGAAATAAATTACTTATGACTTTTATTACGTCAGTATTCCAATTCGTGAGAAAATACATCTCGAGAAATTCGCTCTCGATCTATCGTTGCGTTTTTCTACGCGATTATTTTCAAAGTCCCTGAAAAATTTTATACGAAGCTCAATTTCATTTCCAACTCAGGGGAAACATTCCCGAGACACTTTTATTACTTAGAATTCCGCGTAATCCGAGACTGTGAGATTTATAGAAAAACGTGGAAAAAAAGAGAGAGGAATTTTGTATATCCCATGGGTCTAGTTATATTATTATCTTTATCATTATTCTATGGCGTTTTTCGTACTTACGTTTTTCCCGCCTTTTTTTCATTCCAGATGGGCTCGTACGCGATTGGCCATGTTGCTACCGGGCTTGTTGTCCTTCTCGCTCTTGCAACCGGAATTCAAGCTGGTCTATGTGAGTAAAAAAAATGCATTCCATGTTTATTCAATTAAAAAAAAATCAATTATTCATTATTCACTTAACAATAAATTAAATTGAATTTATTGTTAACACAATCTCTGTCCTGCGAGATTATTTTTTGTTTAAACCGTTACCAACCGAGTTCCACATTTAATTAAACGCTACTCATCTCTGTTAAACGTGTCAATCAAATTTTGAGGATTTTCTACTTTACCGATTCATGCATTTTTTTTATTATCGATCATAATTTTCTGCATTATCGATTTACATTTTCTACATTATCGACAGCGAGGACAGCTTTCGAGAAACTGACGGATTTCGACTATCGAGGTACAACGTACTACAACGTGAGAAATCTATCGCTTTACGAATGTCAAGGATGGTGTCGCGAGGAACCACAATGTCAAGCAGCAGTGTTCTCATTCGTGCCAAATCCTTTAGCACCAATGCAGGATACACTCTGCCAGCTTCAAAACGAGACGACCTCCAATAATCCCAATGTTCAACCACAGAGGGCGGCAAACACTTATTACATGACCAAACTGCAAATTCGTTCTGGTAAATTTACTC
>OZ022422.1:16982571-17070071 GCA_963989365.1 Rhimphoctona megacephalus | reverse complement strand
GAAGGCTGATAAAATTTACAAGGTCAAATGTACTTATGACATGTCGTCGAAAAATATTACATTCGGAATGATGCCCATCAGGGATCCCGAAATGATAAGCATTACCAGCGCCCCCGAAGCTCCACCACCAAGAATTCGTATTCTCGATAGTCATACACGAGAAGTCGAGACTGTACGAATTGGTGACAAGCTCACTTTCCGAATTGAAATTCCGGAAGACAGTAAGTCGAATTTCATATTTTTCTACACAATTTTTCATTATAATTTCATTAATACTGCAATATTATTTTTCATAATTATTTTTTCTAATCACGATAATAACCAAATTAATAATCTCATTATTATTTTAATCATTAAAATGATAAAAAATCAGATAATTGAGTTGAAAATTAATTGATCGTTTAATTATCAAATTTATTTGCAGCTCCTTACGGAATTTTCGCTCGTAGCTGCGTGGCAATGGCAAAGGACTCGAAGAGCACTTTCCAAATAATTGACGACGAAGGGTATGTACTAAAATTAACGTCAATTTTAAATATTCACCGAAATTTCACAATTTTTTAATGTGAAATTCCATCGTTATTTTCATATAAAAAGAATAGATCCATTGATTTGAATTTTCGATGTTCGACCATCAATATTTTTTTCTCGATGTACGAAGCCTTTTTAGGATTCCGTACGTCCAAATAAAAAAAAGAACGGAACCCTTACAGGATCACTCGTGTGTCTGTCTGTCTGTCCGTCTGTCACAGCCAATTTGCTCTGAATCTACTGGACCGATTAAGTTAAAATTTGGTACACATATGAATTTTTGTGACCCAAGCACGGACGTGTAACGTAAATAAATGAATTTTGAATATGGGGATCACTTTTGGGGGGCAAATGAGAAAATAAAAAAAAAGGTTTGCACACTATACCGTGTGACATATCAAATGAAAGGGCTTGTTGTGAGGGTCTCAAATATATTTTTTTAATAATTTTAAAATAAATAGTTTTCAAGTTATTTAAGGGGCCAGTCCACTTTGGAGCCACGAAACAAAGGCTATTTTCGCGATTTTTTTTTGAGGATTTTATAAAAGATATGAATATAAAAATTGTTGGGCTTGATAAATAAAGTCTTGAAATACATAAAAAAAAAATGTTTAATTCATTTTTATTCATTTTTAAGGAGGTTGGATCACAAAATCAAAATAATCAGAATTTGATAAAATTTGGTGATAACATTCTTTGGCTCCAAGTATACAAACACAATTTTTTTCAAAATTTTTTACCACATGGTTATCGAATAATTGAGCGTTGAATCGAAGTTCTTATGCACGAGATGTATAACTGTATATATGTAAACTCTATGTTTATACACGTGAACTTTAGTATTCAATTACTCGAGAACTATGTGGTAGAAAAATCTAAAAAAATTTGTATTGTCATATATATTTTTAAAGAATACATTTAACAAATTTTATTAAATTCTTATCATTTTGAAATTTTTAATGTTTCTAACATAGTTTAGCATGGCAACATTGTATCGTCGCGATCCAACCTCCTTAAGTACAAAAACTATAGTTTAACGTAACGCCTCAAAAATAGGTGGGCTAGGTAGCTCCATCACAACTCGGCAACGGCTTGTCTGAAACAAAAAAATCAAAGTCCATTAGATTCAGTATGACACCAGCTACAAAATGACCCTCGGATATAAAGTTTTATCAAAAAATAAAAAAATGGCAGATGAAAAACGAAAAAAGTAAAAAAAAACGCGTTTTTTTCGCAGTTTTTCACAAAAAAAGAGTAAAAATCAAAATTTTAAAACCATCGAGGGTCATCTTGTTGCGAATCATGTTTACAATATGTGGTTCAAATTTCAAGAGAATCGGTTTATTAGTTTTAAAGATACGATGGAGCTAGATTTTGAAAAACGTTGTTTCGAGAAAAACGCGTTTGAAGTTTATACGTTCAGGTAGACGAAATGAGGTCCGGAGGTTCAGGTAAAAAAAAAAATACTTAAAGAGCTCGGATTTTCATAAAATTATGACACAATATTTCTGAATATGTACTTTCGAAAACAGTAAAAAAAATCGATTTTTTGAAATTTTCAAAGTGGACTGGCCCCTTAAGAAAATAGATGAAAATTGACCCCCCCCCCCCTCCGCCCCTTTTATCGCCGAAACTGCTGAGCCTAAAATTTTGAAAAAAATAGAGAAAATAGTTATTTACTTATAGATTACAGGAAGACCTATAAGAAGTTTATGGTTTAAAATCTTTAGTTACCACAAACAAATTTGGGTCAGATTTAAAAAAACATAATAGATAACATATTCATCGTACGGAATCCTCTCCACGCGAGTTCAATTCGCACTTGTCCGTTTTTTTTATTTAAAATTTTTATTCAAATATTTGAATTTTTATGTTATATTTCATTGTTTTTAGTAATCAATGATTAATTTTTTTATATTACAGATGTCCTGTCGATCCTTCGATTTTCCCAAGTTTCACGCCCGATGGTAACGCGCTTCAATCTATTTACGAGGCATTCAGGTTCACGGAGTCTTACGGCGTGATTTTCCAGTGCAACGTCAAGTACTGTCTTGGGCCTTGTGAGCCGGTACGTTCAATGAATTATTGTTATTTTACTTGCTAACAAGATATACAATAAAAGTGATAAATTTGATGAAACAATATTTGAATGAATTAAATTGTAATAAAATAATGAATTAAATTATTGGGATGACGTTTAGGCTGTATGCGAATGGGGTCGTGAGTCCGTCGAATCGTTGGGCAAGAGGCGTCGAAGAAGCATCATCAATGGAACTGAAGAAAAATCCGAAGACATGACGCTCTCACAGGAAATTCTTGTTCTCGATTTTGGTGACGAAAAACAATCGGAATTCCTCAAGAGCGACGCGAGCATAGATTTCAATGAAGCTGGTAAGTTTTACTTAATTGAAAATATCATTAACTAATAATTCAATTAATCAAAAATAAATTAAAGGCGATTTATAATATAAAAAAATACGATAAGTTCCTGATTTCTTTGCAGAAGGCATAATCAAAGCAATTTTTTAGAGTGCTAAAATATTTTTTTTATACAAATACAAAATTGATGAATATTTAAAAAATCAATTGGCGAAAAAAATCATTTGATCAACAAAAATAATTTTTCGGTAATTGTCGAACCCGAAATACTTATTTTTATAAATTCTTTTTTTTATTCCAGACAAAACAGTGACCATAATCGAGCCCTGTCCCACGAAAACATCGGTATTAGCCTTAGGAGTGACATGTGCCCTTCTAGTTCTCATTTACGTATCGACCATATTTTGTTACTACATGAAAAAATGGCTGACACCACGTAAGATGATGGCTTAAAAATTCTCTGCCAAGTATCAGCGACCAAGTCCGTTTTTTCGAACTGGGAGTTTACGAGAAGAGCAACGAGAACTTCGATGCTCTGATCGATCGAAGGCGATATAAGAAAAATACAAAAAGAGAAAAAAATAAGCAAAAAAAGTACGAAGGACTGAATTAATGGACGCCAGATATTCTGCGGAAAATAGTTCCGAATTCTATCTCGCATGAATAATCCAACGAGGATTTTGTCCCTCGATCTTATATTATTTTTTTTTTTTTTTTTTTTTTTTTTTTTAATAATTCCATTCGTATTCGCGAATCCGACTACTTTTGAGTTAGTTGCAAGGCTGAAGGCCGAACTCCTCGATAATCGAGAAGAGCCTCGAATGCATTGGGAATGAACAATTTTTTCAAATTATTATCACTACCGAAATCATAAATTTTTGAATTTGTTCAAAATTAATTTTATTAATTGATTATTCATTCGATAAAACTTTAATTTTATAATGTGAATATACATATTTTCGAATATTTCGTATTTGCGTATAAATTTCGATATTTCTAAAAAAATAGACATCGATCGAATTTATGATTCTTTTTGGATCACGATTTTTTTTTTTATTTTGAGAAAAAATTATTTAACTCATTCGCAGTGCAAATAGAAACTTGTAACTCGCTTCAAGACTAGCGGTATTTAAAGGTTCACGCTTGACTAACGTCTCTAATGATAAGGAGCCCTGCCTCTCCCCCCCCCGTCCCTCTCCCCATTTTTCCACGTCCTTTTCCCCCTCTCCAAAATTCCTCAATTATCCTCAAAGCCCATTCTCGTAGATATTAAGACATGAAACTAGGCTGGATAAAATACATAACGTTTAAGCGACAATTAAGCTACTGCAACATATGATGGCATTTAAGATAATAATTATCATACTTTTGGGGGGGCGTCATGAAAATACACACTCAAATACATTTAAAAAAAAGAAACAATAGATTCATAAATCGTATTACGTAAAAAGAACTCAGCATGTGCTCGCTTTTGCCCGACCAGGAAAATAAAAGTAAAAAATTGAAGAAAAAAAACGATGGTAATCCAGAAATGAAAATAACAATTCTGAGAATCCCGATCGTTTCGTGCCCCGAAGCAAATAATTATTCAGTTGTTCCAATCTCCCCTTCGCGAATAATTATATCTATACAGAATGCCCCAACTTCGAGTTCGGCGACTTTAACTTTTTTTTTCTCGAAATATGGCGAATTTTTAATTTATTCGATTATTTTAAAGTGTGTTTTAGCATCATTACATTTTAATGCTAAAATAATCCCAGAAATAACAAATGTTTTTTTGCAAGAAGAGCGTGCAATATTTTTTAGTCGAGAACAATTTTCGAGGATTTAATTGAGGAAAAAAATGATGAGATTTTGTGAAAATGTGAAACTTGCCGTGGGAATATTTGTAAACGGTCGGGCAAAATTGAAAGGAGAGAAAAAAATACGAGATAAAGTTAGTTAATGCTTATTGAAAATTGAAAAAAAAAAAGTAATCAAATTAGTGCATCGGATGGAGACGAAAAAAAAGTAGCTCTTTTAGAAAGAGAGAAAAAATGTAT
The DNA here is from genome assembly GCA_963989365.1 of Rhimphoctona megacephalus. NCBI lineage: Eukaryota > Metazoa > Arthropoda > Insecta > Hymenoptera > Ichneumonidae > Rhimphoctona > Rhimphoctona megacephalus. The sequence continues at coordinate 17,065,119 of OZ022422.1, read as the reverse complement.
ATATATGTGAAAGAAACGAGGATGAAAAATGAAAAGAAAAAAAAGAAAAAAACGTACGAATGGGACACTGATACGGAAGAGCCCTCTCGTTCATTATCATCACGAAAATACGAAAAACAAAAAAATATACTCATCCCAATATCACACATCATATTTGTATTCTAATTTATGTAATGTATGTACTACAATTGAATGTTTTATTAATTAAATGATCATCGATTTTGAATCAACGAGAAGTTTTTTTATAATTGTAGTTTTTTTAAACTTATTTTCTCTCGCTTTATTTCCCCTCTTTCTATTTTTCTCCTCAATCGAAAGCTTTCACGAAAATTGAAAAAAGTGATTATTCTTTTAATTGTAATAAGCCTGATTTTTATCGTGTCTTTGTAACAGCCTTTCTCTCCCTTTTTCTTTTCATTCTCAATTGGTTAATGATCCAAAAACTCGAAAAATAACGAGTCTTGTTTACAGGTTTACCCTTAAAAATTTGTAACGTGATGATCAGTGTTTTAATAACGTACAAACTTCAAACTCAGTGTTTTAACACTAGATTTACCAGACCAGTCATTTTGACTGGTTGTGCAATTTCAATTCAAAATTCCTACTGCATGTAACATTTGCTTTCCGAAATGATGTTATGACTTTTGTAGCTATAAGTAGAGAATACATTTTAGGAACTTAATGTTACTTTATATATATTCGTAACAAATATATTTTTTGTTATTGACACTTATACCAGTACCAGTCAAAATGATTTAAATAGCTGGTATATCTACACTGTTAAAAAATATATGAAATTTACAATACTTTTACAATACAACGGTAAATGAAATTTACAAACCGGGTGTATGAAATGAAAATTATTACACTCGTATGCCAAAATTGAAATATGAACATAAATTTTGGTTACTGATGTGGAATTTAAGATACATAACATTGAATATTCATATGAAATCTGAAAATTTTATGGACATGCATTGAAATAAATCATATGTTTGATTGATAATTAATACAAATGTATATGAATTCATCTACTATCAACAATGTATTACAATTACAGTATGATCTTCACTTTTCTTGACAGTTGACTGGAAAATAAGATACACATGAATGTTAATAATACGATACATGTTATTTCCCATCATAACTCTATCTCTTAAAAATACGGTACAAAAATGGGAATGCAAATTAATATACCCTGCAGTAAAAAAAAAAATCCGTGTATTAAAATTCATTTGCCTATGTATTAATTATAAGAATCTCAATATTAAAATTAATACATAAGTGTAGGAAATTCGTAACGCTTTGTGGGCACCGTGCTTCGCGCTCTGGCCACCGCGTGGCGCAGAGCGTCGACTTTCTCATAGGAGGCACGTGCTTCGGACGAGGATATATACAAGTCGCTCGAATCTAAGAAAATTGTGTAAAATATGAAAATGGTAAACACCAAACTTAACACAAGACGTTGAGATTAAAATAACAATTTTTACGGCGACAATTGCTCGACTTGATTGCCGCAGCATCAAGTGGTGATAAGTCACTCTAACTAATTTCTTGAGATGTCTGCATGATTTCGACCTTCAACTTTAAAAAATCGAACACAGTATGCCAATTAATGTATTCCCCCTAAAAACTCATAATAGCTGAATTTATTTAATATTCATTCGTATATTAATATTCAAAAAGGATCACCAAATTTTATGATACATCTCTAGAAATATCGTAGACATATGTAATGCGAAAACGTTATACGGTGCCTGAAATTTAGTAATCTTGAATCTGAAAATTACTATGCTGGTAACATGAACTTTAATATACCTCAATTTTCCTCAGCGTATCTGAATTTTCATATACGGTATCCGCATAAAAGCTTCCTATACATGTGTATTAATTTTCATACGGAAATTTTTTACAGTGTAGTGTTAATAACGTACAAACTCATTTCCGAAAAAATGGATGTCTTTATCACAAATTTTATTACCAAATGATCTTTGCCCTCTAATTTCTCTCCCTCTCTGTTTTTTTGACTCATCGATAACTCAAACAAAAATTGAAATAATTATTTCAAGTACATTCTGAAGCATAAAATAATGAAAAAATAAAATAGAAGAACTTACTGTACAAAATTTCTGTATTAAAATTAATACACAAGTATAGGAAGTTTTTATGCGGATACCGTATATGAAATTTCAGTTACGCTGAGGAAAATCAGGAGGCGTAATATTTTAAAGATACGAGTACTGTTCTGTAATAGTAATATACTTGTGTGTTTGAAAAATCATATACATGTAAAGAAATGTGGACATAGTGCATATTAAAAACATGAAACATTTGGTAATATTAATATCCGGGTGCATATTAAAGTCCATGTACCTGCGTAGTGATTTTAATATAAAAATTGGTTATTATATATTTTTGCTTAGTAATTTTCAGATTTAAAATTACTAAATTACCGCATTGTATAGCGTTTTCGCAATACCTATGCCTATAATATTTCTAAAAATGTATCGTACAAGCCTGTACACATTAAGAATAATATTCCAACGTAGTAAAATCTAAACTTGTATATTTGATATAGATGTAATTTGTTACAATTTTCAGGTCTGGAAAACCTTTGTTAATATTAATATACGAGTGAATATTAAATTGAATACATCTGTCATGAGATTTTAATGAAAAATCATTGAATTGATGTACTTTTGTGTTAGATTTTTCAAAGTCAAAGTCAAAATTATGCGGTCATTTTAATAATTTAGTTATGGCTACAATCACAGATTCATAGTCATGACAATCGAGCCAAGCAATTGTCGCGGTATAGAATTATAAAATCCAATATATTGTATCAGCATCGGTTCTGTACCATATTGGTACGTTACTCAATTCTTATGGACTCGAGCGACTTGTATATATCCCCGCTCGGAGGACGTTCCGCATACGAGAAAGGTCTCGACGCTCTGCGCTACGCGGCGGCCAGAACGCCAAGCTCAAGCGCCCACACAACATAACGATACGACATGAATATAATCATATAATTTTTCGAATTTTCTCTGTCTCATATCTTTCTTCCTGATTAGCCAATTTTATAGTACAATATTGATAAAGTGCAGCAGCGAGATGGTGAGCTCGTGCCATTCGTTGACGCAGGGTCGATGATAGTTTGAGCTGAACACCCGGACGTTAGTGATAAAGTGGATAGACGAGACGAGCGATATACATGGACAAAATGGTATATACGTATCTATATAGAATTATAATATATATATATATAAGGGTGGAAAGAGGAGACTGGATGCAATTGATGACAGACAGGATGGTCCCGGTCATGGCACGTGACCAGTTACGCAAATTCGATAGTTTCGTGGATAAAATAGCTTTTTCCTGCGCGCGAGCTCTCTCGCAAAGTGCATCGTCCATTTTCATACAAAATTGCTATTGTAATGCGCCGCTAGACGATTATTACGATGAATGAGAGACAAATGCGATACTAACGTCACACCGGACCTCATACGATTTATGAACTATTTATAATATTGTATATTTCCTCAGCTAGTCTCGCCGGGAAACACTTTTTTGGCGAGTAGCCAAAATCACTCGTTTTATCGAATGTTCACCACTCGAATAACAATCATTTCGATACCACCATTTTTTCAAACACACATTTATCGAGCTTATCAAAGGAGGAACATTTTTTTCGACAACCATCAATAGTTATTTAATTGAAAAAATCTTATTGATTACCTTTTATAAATTATCCATTTTTTGAGATCTTTGGATACACTTTTTTCCCGAAATATTTTTTTATTCCAATTAAGAAATTTATTCCGAGAAGAAAATGTCGGTGACATCGATGTACACCATTGAATTACTAAATAACACGACTGAATAGTAAGTAATCAAATACTGATACTAATAAATAAATAAATTCTCTCTCTGATAATAATCATCATAGTAATAATACACGCAAATAATTAATAATAATACAATCGACGTTGCACTCTAAGAAAGTAATTTCCAGCCGGAGAAACAATGATTATATATAAATATATATGCACATATTTACATTGTCATTGATGGATTGAAATGAAAAATTTTTCTCGTTAAATAGAGCTACTGTCATAGAGGGAACGATAGATTTATCTCCATGAGATATTAGTCCCTGCTACCGAGAAGTGTCGATGTAAAATATTTGCGAACGTGTACATATGTATACATTTGCATGTTCAATCACTCACTGAATTTATTTCTCTCTCTTTCTCTTTTTTTATCTCTTTTTCGAACTATATCTAATATCCTTTGCCCCCACAAGGAATATAGCCATGTCCTTTCTTTTGCCACCTCTCATTCTATTACCCTCTATGCCAGAAATGAAAACCCGTGATTGACAAGCGCAGCCAGAGGCTGCTCGAACGCGCGTGACTAATCGATTAAGGTTTATATTCGCTGCTTGTTCCTCGTTTGCATCGGGGGTACTTGACGATAATACTTGATTTGCTTCGAGGCTATGATTTTTCATTATTTTCTATTTTTCCCCCTTTTTTTGTATTTTTTCAATTTTCTTTTGCTTTTTTTTCCTCGATTATCATTTCATTAATAGGTTTAGTTGTTTTCTTTTTGGTGATTTTAGTTATTCTAATTTTTATTGAACGGTTGAGTAATAAAAATATTAATAATTCATTAATATCCGTAACGAAATGATTTCATCATTTTTTTATTGGAATCAAATGACGTCCATCGCTTATCTGCTCGTACATTTTTATGTACAAAATCATGTATAATTATCAAACTTATCTCACCACTTGTGGTTTGATCGATCAACAATAAGTCTCGATTGGTCGAGTCTCACTTTTATCTGAAGAGAAAAAAAATCGATGTTTTTTTCTTAGAGAATCGCAGTGGAAATAAAGATAAAAATAAACAAGAGTATGAAGTAAGCAAATTATGGAATGGAATAAGAAATCAAACGATAAATAAATTAATAATATTGTAAATAAATCTACAACAATGAATATGAAATGTAAGTGAACATTTTTATTCACTTTCAATGAAAATGAAACATAAGATAGATAATTGGATTTGTGGAGATATTCAAAAAAAAAATGAATTTTTTATTTGTCTAATTTATTCATTGTGCTCTCGGTAAGTTAGAAATTTTCTTTGTACTTCTCCACTGACTAAAATACTGGACTAGGCAGATAGGGTAAGAGCGTGACAAGGTGGGAGTGTTATCACGCCACCTCGTGACCAAAGTCGACATTAATCGATCATTTTCTCCGTTTTGTAAGACTGGAAAGGGTTAGAGAGAAAATATCGTACGAAGTTTGCGTTCGCGTGCATTTCGTAGTCCAGGGCAACGAGCATTAAAAAAGAAATAAAAATAGAGAAGAAAAAACATAATGTTGATATCGGGGGTACAAAAATCGTGAGATCGAAAGATAAACAGGTGACCATTTACGATGAGGAGTCATCGTCGTGTTACTCGTTTTATTTCATCGAGAGTCCGTTGCTGTCGAACGTTCGACACGAGCGTGACGTTATTGTAAGCCGAGGGCAAACACATGGCAGTGCTAGAAGTTCTACGATATATGACCCGCCAATGATAAGATAAAGGTATGGGATCAGCAGTCTTTATGTCAGTTATGTTAACGTTGCTTTTAGTTTACGTAGGCCTGAATATAATATTAGAAGTCAACTGTAATACATATATATCTATAAGATATTCCATGCTTAATTAATCTGATAATATTAATTAAAAGGAATAAATTACTGAAAAAAAATTTACAGAAATAATTCCAAAATAATTTCATAAATGTTAATTTTCTTTTAAAACCCGAACAAAACATGTAAAGTTGACCTTTGTATGATCTTGACATTTGCACCGGAGGTCAAATTGAGGTCCTACGTTATTTCTCTGATGAAACGAAAAACGTTTTATTTTCAAAAAATTTCAATACGACGCACGCCTACGCTTTGAAATGAAGTTTGGAAACTTTCCTAGCTTTCCTGCCGACTTCCCTGTATAGTTTCGAACGTGATTCATTTTAACGAGAAAAAACTCGGCTTCCAAGGAGTTTTAAAGGCTTGTTGTAATGCAGCGATTGTAAAAAACGATAAGCAGGAGGATTGTGCAGGTATGAGAATACGCACGAGCATCAGAAATTAATAGAGTAGGCGCCGCCGTACAAATCCGCCCACGTACCCATGGATATTTCTGGTACGGAATACACCAAGCGTGGGCAACCATATAACGAATCCTGGGCTTTAGCTTGCTGGTGCGCAAAGCCAGAGACTTGAGCCTGACACACGCAACAAATTACAAAGAATTAAACAATCCTCTATTTTTTTTAAATAAATTTCATTTAACAATTTCACAATTTATTTTACAAATGAATTTTAGCCAAATATTTATTTATTTCCAATGTAATATTATTTAAATTTACAAAAAAAAAAGATCGATCTTCCATTCAAAAAACAAAGGTGCGAATAATATTAAACGTCCATCAATAAAAGCGTAGCGCGTGTTTGAAAAATCGCAGATTAAAATTGAACCCAATTTGTGCCAAAAGTGTCCCCGCTCGTGTCAGAAACGTCTGAGAATTAAAAATCCATCAGGATCTCGCCGATTCGTTTTCTTTTTTTTTTTTCAACAAATTTTTTTTCATTCCTTCGTCCACTTTCACGCGATTGGAACGAGTTCGCGGACTGGCTGGAATTCTACCTGAATCTGATGAACGTGAGACCTGGAACGACCACCCTCGCTGTTCGTTTCTTCCTCTCGCTCTTTTTTTCCATCACCTAACCTCTCGCGTTTTTCGATCGACAATGAAGCGTGTGTCGTGGCTTTAAACAGTCTCGTAATAAAGTCAAAGCCGCCATTTAGTATTTCACTTTTTCAATTCCCATAAACTTTCATATTAACATATAAATTTGACTGTATCCCAACCCAAACCCAAACGTACATTTTACACTGTCATTTATGGCATCAAAATTCTAAACCCGAATGGGCGATGAATAACAACCAATTTTACAAAAATATCAGTGTGCCACTGTATGTGAATCGTACACGTGCGTTCACCTCGATGGATTGTGTACAGAGGGTGATCTGTTGAATCGAGTTGAGATCTCGTGGGCGCTCTAACCTCAATCGCAAAATAATGAGCTCTTGTGTGTAGTTAAAGTCTGCCTACTGCCGTACCCACCGTGTAGCATTTATTTGGTATTAGTAAAGAGTAACACACACTCACACTTATGAGTGAATGTATGAATGTGTGGTGTGTACTGTATATGGACACGAATAACTCGGATTCCGTCCACGTACGTTGTACACGCGCGACAGCAAAGCAGGATGGAAATATTCTATCACGTGATCCACACACGCCATTTTTACCCTAGCGGATCCGACAACCGTCAGTGACCGAATATACGGTTACTAATTGACCGTAAACGGCCGTTTTCGGTCGATTCGTTCCATTTTTCGACCGAAATTTCGATCACTGACGGTTGCTGGATCCGCTAAAGTAATATCTGTTATTCAAATACAGAATGTCACTTTAAACGATTCGAGTGAATCAATAGAATTATCGCTCTTCATTATGAGGGGAAAAAATGTGTACAGTCAAAAACCAAAAAAATAGTCGAATCCTCATCGAGAGAGTTTGAAGAGACGAGAGACATGATCGAATAAAAACTGGTCGAGCACGTTAGCCTTCATCCAGAACAGAAATAAAATTATCCCTTGCCAAAAAACACGTGAACTCGTGTATTGGCCTCGCGCTCCTTCAAAGAGAAGCCGAACGGAACCAGGGTGAGGGAGAGGGAGAGAAAGAGGGAGAGGGAGAGAAAGAGAGAGAGAGGGAGAGAGAGAGAGAGAGAGAGGGTTACGAAGAATGAAGGAACGACACATTAAAAAAGATGTGGGTGATTCCCAAAATTCCTCTTACTCTATGGGGCTTTGCTTTGACTGACTATACGCGTTTTTTTACTCTAACTGAGCCGATTGTTTAAAAATACACATTTTTTTTAAACGATGCGAAAAGCTTATTAAGTTATGAACAAAAATGACGCAAAATGATTGCGTTTTGAATGATAATGAATAAAAATTCCTGTTTCCGTGACCTCTACCCGTCAGAAAATTCCAAACCCCTTTTTGTCACATTTCAACCTCAAAACATGGCCTTCATTATAATCAAAATGTTTCTGAAGTATTTTTACGTCTATGATTCTCGTAGTCTGGGATCACTGTGACTTTCTTTCCGACGAAATAAAACAAGTGATAATTTTTTTAACACATGTTAACGAGAGTAGTGCGGCGACTTAGTACTTGTATATTTGAGTGCGAATTTGTTTGGTTTTAAAACGTGCTATATGGTTAAAGATCTAAAAGAATGCAAGGAAAAAAATACACTTGGTGGACTCGAAAAGGCAGGAAAGGAAAAATTGAAAAGAGCGAGATGCATAGAAAATAAAGAAAATCGTTGTTTCTTGTGATGAGAGGAAAAGAGATGGAGAATGCGCATTGAGAGTGGACGCAGTCAGCGCAGTAGATCATTTGGGCGCCGAGAAGTCTGGTGCGACCAGGCCACAGGCGGGACGGTAGATGGAAAGAGAGAATGGAGAAGAGAGAGAGAGAGAGAGAAAGAAAGAATGAAGGAGGGATATGAGGAGGAGGTTAGAGGGGGGAAAAGGAAGAAATAGAACGATGAAAGAGGCAGGGAACAAGAAGAAGAGAAGAAGAGGCATAAGACGCCCGAGGCTAGCCAGAGAGACGCGTCTCTGGTTATGCGACCATTTGGGGCGCCAACCGATCCGGGGGTCCGAAGAGGGGAGAACCAGCTTGTTGGGCCCATGAAGAAATTCTCGCGGGGGCGAGAAAAAAAGGGAGATAGACGAAAACCTATCGAGAAAGAAAGCGAGAGATATAGAAAAAACGAGAGAAGTTGGTCACTTATACAAGTTTATATGTACGTGTTAAATGTAGGATTTCGTATATGTAGAGAGGAGGTTAGGGCTAGTTTTTTTTCCTAGATAGCGGAGTTGGGCGGAGGGGCATGGAAGGCCCGGAGGGCAGCAGCATTCCATCGGGATCGGAAAGCTCCATCAACCGTAGAGAAAGAGAGAGAGGGAGAAGAGAGGGAGAGAACGAAAAGATTTTTTTAAAAAATGGCGGATCCCCTTGTAAATGTAGGTCCTCGACCGATCCCTACGGGCACGTTCTGTTGTTTCTCCTTGCCCTCACAAGTTTTACGTGTGTGTATTTCTCTCGCTTTCTCCTCTTTGCCTCAATCTTCTTTTTTTTTGCCTCTTCCATGGAACGATTTCTTATGCATATGTACGGAGCATGTTTGCGCCGCGTCGTATTTCATTTACAGGTTCGCTCTTATTCATATCTTTAAATACGCTTCCATTTTTCCTATCTCGCTTGGTCTTATCACTTTTTTTTTTTCAACGTTATCACTCTTGGACGCTCAAAGTTCTATGCTTCGTAACACTCCATCGCAACCAGTTACCTCCTACTCTTTCACTCTGTATTTTCCTCCATATATTCATCCTTGTTCAACGACGCTAGCACGTTCTCACTCGACGGGGTCTCCGCTCGTTTCGTATGGAGAGATTTTCCCCCGTGTAACCCCGCCAAAACCCCTCGGCATCCCGTCGAATGCGATGGGTAAAGCGCGCGGCCAGGCCGACCAAGCTGGCGACACCCTGTCTGGCAAAACCGGCCGGCGGACAAAGGAGGGGAATCGTCCGGGCGCGACGTTGCCACGATCCTCTCTCCATTCTCGAATGCTATAGCTCGCGCGCGCGCACGCGCATATATAGATACGTCACGTACCCGTACATGTAGGAATTGACAAACAAAAAGGCGTAAGAGCCGCAATGGGAGCTCTGAAGTAGTATAGCTCATGCCCTTTTGTTCAGTACTCGCCAACATCTCAGTCCGTGTGCATGTATTTATAACACGCACATGTTCGTTTACTGCCTCGGAACGCGCGTTCCAACGTTTAACCGCGTGCACGTGTGTGTTTGTAGCTGCGCCTACCTTCGGCCCCAAGGACAAATCCGACGGTGCCAGCCATCGTGGCGACGGAGACTGCCCGGCTGTGAGCCACCACACAACGTTCTCGCGTGTATACGTAGGTTGTGAGCAAGAACGAGCTTTGCTCGACTCGCTCGTTGGACTCGTTTCTCTCGATCTTTTCAATCGAGATCTCAACACACGTACGCGCGAGTTTAATCGCTCGCCTCTGCGCACCCGCAGTTCGTTCACGTTTTCTGCTACTTCACGCAGTCACTTCTATTACGTTATTGGCAAAATAAAGCGTAAAAACCACTTAAATCGTGGGCAGTAAAAAAAAAGTCTTTTAGCGACTTTACTAATCCGATGGAGGAGGACGTAATACTGATTTGGTATGTGCACATGCCACATTGCCATGGTAATTGAGGCGCCAATGAGGTTCTGGCTAATCGCCAGAATCTATTTTATTATTCAATTGTTTTTTTTCTATTATTTATCCTTATAAGCCTCTTTTTTAGTTTCTCCTTATACAAACAAGCCCAATAAAGTAATTCTTCAGTTTCACTGAACTTTTAATACTAAATTACATTCTATATTCTCGCTCAAATGATTTTCATTATGATTTATTGCTAAGCGTAGCGTGTCAGTTAAACTCAACTGCCACATATGCATGTTCCAAAAATACATTTCGAGGTAGAGGAACTCTGGAGGAAGGATCCGAGTCGTGGAATTCCTAACCTCCCGAGTCACCCTTCGACTTCGTGGCAAGTTGTTAGGCCGCAAGCGGGTGTTAAAATAATATAATACGCTGTAGTTTAACTCAAATTCGTAGAGATATATTGGATTGGCATTGGAACCATGATGTTATAACAGGAAAACAACATGTAGGGTCTCGAAACTGGCTTGGGAGAATCGGGTGGCGAGTAATGTGATCGAAAGCGCCACCACGCTATATACGCACATTTTTATGTGTATATATATATATATATATATATATATATACATACTATCGTTAGGTTATGAACAACAATATACGTATATATAAATATATATATATATATATATATATATATTACGAATTGTGCGATGCTCAGATGTATGACGCAGATAATGGAGGATTCCACCGCGATGAGTCGACTGAGGGTACCTCTCAGATCGTCTCTCCTTCACTCCAAGCCCGCAATAGCCGTCACGCTCTTATACGTGGTTTATGGAGAGGAGCAGGTGCCTCTAAAACGTTTGCCAACATTTTTGGTCTGTAGTCCAAGAATTGTATGTATATATATATATATATATATATATGTACCGTATATAGTTGGATGGATGTTTTGAACACACAAGAGTAACAAAGATGGAGGACAAAAAGGCAAAATGATGGAGAGGATCGAGGATTTCTGGTCATTGTTATACTGTGGTACCGGGTACCAGCAGGTTCAACTGAAGGTTCATGAAAAGAAAAAAAAAGATAGAGAATCCCCTTTTCTCCTTTCTTTTATTATTTCCAAAAAGGAATATTGGGCCCTTGGCTCGAACTCAGCCATTATAATCCTCCGGAGCCAGCAGGAAGCTCTTTCCCTGGTTTTCTTCTAATTCGAATATTCATAAAGCGAATAAATTGTTCTAGGGAATAATTTGAAGAGAAATAATGGAAAAAAACAGCGAAGGAACTTTCCGCAATGGTTACAAACGAAATCTATCTCGTTTATGTCTTTCGAACCTATAGCAAATACCTATCTGCTAACGTAGTCGCGAGTTATCTATGTGTATACATGCAAGGAATTTGTGTTTGTGTCGAGGTATGGCTTGCGTCATTCCTACTGGTGGCGCGGCTTGAGCTGCCTACACATATCGTTAAAGAGTGAGATGAAAAAACAGAGAGAAAGAGAGAAGGGAAAAGAGTTAAGAGAGAAAAAGACTTGGCAACTGCGCGGGAAGCTAAACATATTAACTGTCGGCTCACGCCACAAAAACAACATGATCTCATTCCGTGGCGCATATGCGAGGAACTCTCTGCACAGCCGGACCCTCTCTTCACTGTATGAGAAACAGGAGAGAAACCGAGGGAGGCCCGTTGTAAATGAAATCTCATTCAAAGCTCTGTCTCTCTCTCTCTCTCTCTCTCTCTCTCTCTCTCTCTCTCTCTCTCTCTCTCTCTCTCTCTCTCTCTCTCTCTCTCTCTCTCTCTCTCTCTCTCTCTCTCTCTCTCTCTCTCTCTCGCATGCGACAATCAGCTTGGAAAAATTCGCTTCAATAAAACTGCCAGCAATAATTATATATCGATAAGAAAAAAAAAAAACGAGAAACAAAAAGCCCATCTGTGAATCATTGGTTGCGACGCAAAGTCTCCTGATTATTTGCAGTTATTCTGGCACATAAAGAGAATCGTAAGCTCTACTGGCAACGCCAACGAAAATAATAGGAACCAATCCAACTGTCGTTTTCTTCGTATTCCTATCAAGATTTCCGTGAATTGAAGGAATTAAAGAGGAGTATAAAAAAGAGTGTCACGAGGCCCTGAGGGGATAATATATAAGATCGGAAATAAACTAAGCAGAAGCGAAAGAACCTCTAACCCAATATGACTTTTGACCTGATGTGTGTTGGCTGTCGGGCAAACTTATAACTCTTCGCGGCCTCACGTAAGCCAAGAGAGACTTCGTGGAACTCGTGCGCTGTTCTATAGTCACTACTTGATACGCTATATATATATATATATATATATATATATATATATATACACATTATCTTTTTCTGTATTCATATATACATAAGCGATACATAACAGCAAAATCGGGAGGCCAAACGCGTCGTCGATTTCACGAGTGAAAGATAATACGAAAAAAAAGATATAACCTTCTCGGCTCATTAAATCCACGCGTACTCTCGGTGATCGCAATAACAAGAAAATGGATGAACATTGTAACTTTAAATAAAAATATTTCATACGGGAATAAGAACACAGAAACAAAAAAGTGCGAAAAGAATGGAGAAGAAGCTTGAAGAAGGATCCAATAGCAGTATACTAAGAAGTCAAAAACTCTCAGCGTCTTGGAAATGAGGAGCGGGGTATAAAGAGAAGAACTGTATAGAGAAGAAGAAAAAACGAGGCATCGTGGATAGAATGAGTGACAGAGAGAGAGAGGAAGAGAGAAAGAGAGAAGCGAGCAAAAATCGAGGCTCCGTGCTGGCTAGCAAGCACGCCGCCGCTCTGGCTGCGTTGTCGAGGCAGTCAGACGATCGTGGCAGACAACATGGCGCCGAGTTGCGGCGACGGCGGCCCGACTCTCTCGAATGCTCCGGGGCGAGCTGTTCAGGGACCCCGTTCTGTGTGGGTTGATGTGCGCAGCTCGCTTCGCCGTCATCGTTGTTGGACTAGTGTGACGTTTCCCCCGAGGACCGCTGCATTATCCTGTATGTTTCTATATACGCATACAGATATATAGGAGTACGCCAGTGTTCTCGTGGCCCGAGGTAGGTACGCGTCATTAACGGAAGTGAGGCCACAAGATGGCGGCGGTTTTAGTAGCAAACTCGCTGCTCGCTGCGGCCCTCTCTCTCTCTTACGATGAGGTGTGAAAGCGGCAAGAGGGGGCGCCTACGCGCCTCCGTCCATCTTTTTCTCTTTTCCCTATTTTATACTCCTTACAATACGTAGAAAAAGAACAAAGATGGGATAAGAAAAGAGCGATCCGATCTGGGTAGATGCAAGACCAAAGGAAGAACCTGCGGGTGGCACTCGAAAGAGAGAAAGAGCGAATGACGAGCGAAAGAGAGAAAGAATGAAGGGGAATAAAAAAAGGAGAGATAGGAATAAGAAGAAACAAGCGGAAAGTCTGTGAACGCGAGAGAAAGAGAGCCCTCATGAGAGAGAATCTGACGTGTTGGAGGATCGCCTCTAGTATATGTATTTACGCATACATGTCACAAGTATTTTGGTGTTGGTGGGTAAGGTTGGGTGGCGCAGAGAAAGAAGAATGACTGGTGGCCTACGCTTGATGGTCGAGCCTCGATAGTTCGCATTTGTGAGGAGCCTGACACGCACACATTGAAGCACGACGGTCCTCGTTGTCAGTGAGAGGGGGGAGAGGAAAAGGGGGATCCCGCTGCGACCAAGCCAGCGGCGCTTGGCGGAGCGGACGACGAATACCATGGCGGCAGTGCGGGGCAGAGAGGAATTGTGGTAGAACGTGTGCTGCTGCCGAGAGCGTTGGGACGCCACGAGAGGGCGATAGAGGGGGGCTTCGTATTAAATACAGGGGGAAGGGGAAAAAGAAGCTAGCAGTGGGAAGCCGAGAACCGCTTATGTATATCGTATATACATTTGGGAGTAGGTATTGGTGAGTTGCTGGTGGCTTCGCACTCGCGATCCCCTCGGATACTTCTCTTGCCACCTCTCCAACACACACGATCATTCTACGCTTCGTGAACGTACACCGCGTCTATGTGGTCGTGTAGTCGTTTACTCGTCGTGGTTCTCTTCGCAGTTATTTCCCCGGGCGTGAGAGAGAAAGAGAGAGAGACGGAGAGAAAAAGAGAAAGAGAATCGACGAACTGACTCTCCGTCTGTGTCGAGTTGCCCCGGCAATAGTGGGGATGAAAATTAGTTACGGCATCTACCCAAGAGACCTAAAAGGAACTCCGCGAGCCGCGCTCGGCCAGGCCACACACTCCGTGCAATGTTACGCGTTAAGATACCCCCGGTGCGTAGATCATAGTGCCCGCCGGTCTTCTAACATTCAACAGAAAAGAACGCGTACCCAAGAGTGTTGTGCAAAAAGAAAAGAAAAAACGAATTTTGCGGTGTTTGTGCCTTTCGTGTTGATATTTTTTTAATTTACTAAGATATATATTCATATTGGTACATATATGTGGGATAGAAAAGCGGAAATGCAACTTTTGATGCGCAAACAAGTGAGAGATAGTTCTAGAGTTAGATCCGCGAATGCGAGACATTGTATAAAATACGACAGTGCGGGGTCGAGTGTATATGTGCGCGCTTCTGTGTAGTCTAACATTGTATTATCATTTCTTTTCGTTTTATCTCGTTCGTGAATACTCGCTGAGACAATACGTACGGTTTATTCAGTTTTCGAAGAAGTTTTTTTGCGCGGATTTCATCGGAGTGCTTGTACTTTCGTATCGAATTAGCGGAGTGTTTATTTTGTGTTTTTTATTCGCTCATTATGGCACACGGTGTTGGAGAAGTGGTCAGCGAACACAGCAACACTATGAAAATGGCTCAAAATAGTCAGAATCAACAGACAAGTAATCAGCATACCATCCAACAAAGTGTGTCACAGAGAAAGAACGTCGGAGTCATGGGAAGCCGAAGAATCTTTGCCGCGGCGTTCAAACTCAAAGTACTCGATTCTTACAGAAACGACATAGATTGTCGGGGCAATCAGCGAGCTACCGCACGAAAATACGGTATACACAGGCGCCAGATACAAAAATGGTTGCAGTGTGAGGATAATTTACGAAGTAGTTGTGCCGAAAGTAACGCAACTACGACTGTTACAAGCAGTGGATGCTGCGACGTACCAGTTGGTAGCAAGAGAGAAATTACCGCGTCACCCGGATTGATGGTTAATGGTCAGGTCGATGGAACATCAAAGGTAGACTCCATTACGATTTCCTCATCGTCCACTGTGTCGACAACTTCGGCATCGTCATCGTTGATGAACGGCAACAGCAATAGTCATATTGCAAATTGCAACGTCATTGCGTCGATTGGCAATGCTTCGAGTTCTGGAACGCCGATACCAGCTCCAGTGGTAGTGGGAACAACAGCAGCGCCGGCCTTGAACCTCAGCCTCGCCAGACTGCACGGCGACGAGCAACACCACCGGCAGGCGGCGCCCCCACCGCATCATCCTTCCGTTCCCCCTGGAACACCTTTGCGCCACTCGATCCCACGACGAGCAGCCTCACCTCTTCAATATCTTCAGCATAATAACAGTCATAATCATCATCAAGTGCCTTCTTCGTCATCGGGACCCCTGCGAGCTATGCACGTAACTTACGAGAACAAGAGCCAACCGGAGACGCTGCAGCTTCAACAACAGAGCCATCCGCGTCATTCTCAACGTCAGCAACCCGGCGATGATCATCAAATGACCGAGAGACTCGTTCACGACAGCTCATGCTCGCCCGAAATAAAGTATTCTTACGTTATGACCCGTTCTAATTACGAACGTAACGACCTTTATTCACGCTCTACGAATCCCGACGGTTATTATCAGACGTTGGAATCTTATCGCAAAAACGTTGGATTCAGGAGTAATCTTAATAACAATATTGTCAAAGAGGTTGGTTTAATGGACCGATCTTTTTCATCGTATCGAGATCAGAAAATAAACGAGGTCGGAAATGAAGTTTCTTTGCATCATAGACAAACAACTTCTTTCACGTCCTCCGCCTCCTCGTTGATGGTTCTCCACGCAACGACGATAAAGTCGGAACGCGCTAGCCCAGACGCTCTGGCGACGCCACCGGGACCATGCGAGACTCCTGGCTCACCCGAGTCCACGACAACTGTGTCTCGCCACCACGACGACCAACACCAACGTCGTCCATCGAACCAGCTCGCGACTCGAATCACATTAGCGGCTTCCGATACGCCCAACATCGATGTGTGCACCAACACGAGAAGAAACGAGAACGTCGTCGTGGTAGCCAATGCGGCGACAGGATCAGTGGCGGCCATACCCGGGGCTTCTGTTGCCGCTCACTCGAACGAGACAACGAGCCTCGCGGCGCACGTGCACGTTGGTGTCGACTCACACGCGTCCGAGCTTCGAATTTCCGAGAAACGACAGCGCGAGAGAGAGCATCAATACAGAGACAACGTTAAGGTGGAATACGAGGAGGGAATACGAAGAATGAGAGTAAAGGAGGAAGTTGGTGCTGAGAGAGATGAGATGGAGGCAAGAACGGTAGCTGTTGGCGCAAGACCGAGTAGTCCTACAACTTCGGGGATCCTTATGTCGCGGATGACCTGTTGTGAGCCTAAGCGAGAGATCGGTGAGGAAGAAATACTTGCCGAAGATTCCAGGTACAATCGAGGATCAACGAGAACGGACGTGATCACAGCGTGCCCTGATTATCAAGTATCAGCAGGAACTCCAACTGGTTTATCGCCTGCTCATTCGTCAGAGCTCATAAGTCCAATAACGCGAGACTCGGCGGCAAGTTATTGCGTTATGTCGAGTCCAAGAGCGGCATCGAGTTCGGGAATCTCAACGAGCAGCAGTTGTTCCGACAGCGAGATAGATCCTCTGGACTTTTCCTCGAGTTCAACGAAAAACCCGATCAGCGACTTATCTAGAAGACGATCTTTCTCGTTGAGGTTCAAGCTCGATGTGCTTGATGCTTTTCACAGCGATATTGGTGTAGCCGGTAATCAGAGAGCTACAGCGAGGAAATTTGGCATCAATCGTCGTCAGGTACAAAAATGGCTCGGCCAGGAGAGTGAACTTCGGGGTGAGATAGCACTGCGAGGTGGAGATCTGCGTCAACGTTTAGGACCGATGCCCGAGGTGAATAATGAGTCTAACTCCGCTGTTGATCTGAGAACATCATCCAGCACGATTTCATCGATTTCTGGAATGAGAAGCGATGTTGAACTCGAAAATTCCTCGTCACCGCTCTATTGCTGCGACATTGGCTCCACGTCCCAAAGGTTCGGTTATTATCGTCGTGGCAGCCTCGTCGAATCACCGGAAATAACATCGAGAAACTGTACGCTCTCTTGCTACATGGACAACCTCAATGGTGCTTCAATGATGTGTTATCAGGAGATGGCTAGTCAAAGGAGATCTTCTTCGGGCTATCCAGAGTCTCAAGGTAGCCTATACTGTTATTCACCTCGGGATCCCTCGGAATACGGTAGTGAACCAATCGACGTTACGATTACAACAACTCCGTTCAAGAGATCCGCCTGCACCCTCAATTGTTGTTACGATATGCTACCATCGCCCAAACGTATTTGCCCGGAGGCTCCTGACAGAATACGTTCCAGTCCCATATGCCAAGACGAACCACCTCAAGAGGTTCCTCTGTGCCTTGTCAAATCAAAAGAATCCTTCGAGGCTCCCTTGCCCATGCAAATCGAACCTGTAACCAGCACAGTGCCAACACCACCCGCAGCTCGAAACATATCACAACCGACGGTAACTTCGTCATCCAAGAAGGACGCCATTCTCTTCAAGCCTTACTTAGATAATCCAGTGAGCAAACCCACCGAGGAGACACACCTCAATCCCCATAACAAACATGGCGGACTATCACCACTCAGTGCACATAGCATCATTCTCAATAATAACAACAACTGTCAGGGTATCTGCAATTTGAACAAGGACAGAACCATCCTTCCTCAACAACACGATTATTCTCTCGAACTTAGTCTTAGGGTTCCTGTATCTTGGGCCCCACATGGATATGCCGAAATTCCGGAACGTCTAAGAAGCGCTTTCGTTAGATATCCTACGAGTCCTCATTACACGTGACTCGCTCGCAAAAATGGCTGAGGTAGTAGAACACAAAAAATAATGAAAATTCCAATGATTGGGACGTTTTGAGAGAAAAAATTCATTCTAGGCTGCCGGCTTGTAACTCAAAATCATTTTTCACGGGAATTCAATCGGAATCGTATCAAGCGAAAAAAAATATTTAATCACCCGTATCGATTAGTTACATTTGCAATAGATTCGAAAATGACCTTATGTATCTGTAACGTCCCATTACTTTTCCTCGCTTCTCAATAATCTGGCTCTTTTTCTGTTTTTCTTCATTTCTTCAGCACGCTCCTTTATGTTTATTTTTCTCAAAACCCAGTCTTGCTTATCATAACCGAGATTAACCGGAAGGCGAGAATCTTATCGTGTCTAGGCCGTTTAGAGGTCGTCTCGCTCGCACTCCGTTCGTTACGATTACGAAATTTCACTGACGCATATTCTTGCGAGCATAAATGAGTGAATCGTAAATTACGTGGCTCAAGAACTCCGTGGATTAAATTTTCTTTTTATTCGTCCTATTTTCGCATAGCCTATATTTATATACAAACGTAAAATGTACAAGAAGTCGCGAGTTAAATCGGAGAATCATTTAAATTGCTCAAAAACAAATGCTTCCATTAATCGTGTCGTAAGAAATTTAACAAGAATTGAAAAAAAAAATTAATAAATTAAATTTATAGAGAGCGTAAGTTCATCGTAACACTCTGAATATTTTATTCGCCCTTTTGTACATGTATAAATATAAGTTATACGTTATATTTCTCGTTTTCTTTTCTTTTTGTCGAAAATTCTCAGCGATCGAGATAACGTAAATTACAGTATGAAAAGCACTAATTTCGGAATGAATTGGAAAATTTAAAGATATTTGAATTTGGACTCTTATACACATCGTGTGCCTTCTCATTTTATCGCTCAGAAAAAATGAATGAATTGCTAAAAAAATATGCATACATTTATTTATAGCCGTATTTATTGGGCGAGCATTTTTTTCGAAAGTTTACGAAGAGATATTGAAACAGACATGTTTATTTCTCTTTAATGTCATTCTTGATCAAATAGCGTAAGAATAATAATACTAACAGTTTGTACGAAACAAATAGTGAAATTTTTTCTTATAAAGAAGAAAATACGTTCACGTACGTGTGCCTTGTTTCGTTCATTAAACTCGTTTTTCTTGATAAGCAGATCGATGATATTCGAGCTCGAGATACGATCAGAGGAATGTTATTTTCATTCGTTCATAGATACGAAAAACGAAATAAATTTTTTCGAACTCGATCGTCGGCAAAAATTCGAAAAAATCAATAAAAATCAATTGAAAAAAATATGAAATTATTTAATTATAAATATATTTTCTATAAAAAAATGTATTGAAACGCAAAACCACAAGTTATCGCAATAAAATAAATTCATTTTTTTCCAATAAAATAATACGAGAAGAGAGGAGAGAGAGAAAAAGAGGAGAGGTGGAATTGAAGGAATTAATAAATAGATGAGCCTTGATCAGGCACTATAGTTTGTACGAATCGTCCTCCAAAGTTAACGAAAGTATTTTTCACACCAATAAATTTACGTTCATAATAAAATATCGTTGATTTTTTTTCTCTTTAAATCGTGGATTTGTGAGGTTTGTAACGGCTGTTTTAAAAAATTCTTTATACGAATGGACTTTGAAAAAAAAAGCCGGAAAACCGCGCGAGTCACGGGTCAAGGTGGCAATGTACAATAAACATTTGTTTTTTTAAACACAACAAATTATCGCGAATCGTTTTAAGAGCCATAATGAATTACATAATGCCATAAAACAATTTACATAATAGTGTGTAATGTGACGAGAGAGAGAGAGAGAGAGAATCCTGCAAAGTCGAGTAGTTAATTTCTCGACGTTACATCTCGCTCTAAGTTCGCGTGCTCGCCGGCCCACAAGAGTCTATTAACGTGTAGTATACGAGAGAAAGAGAGAAAGAGAGAATTTTAGTATACGACGAAAAATAAAAGCAATATTTTTAAACTGCATAAGAGGCGAGCCTCGTGGGCGAGCCCACGATTATCTCTCAAGCCCAAGCATATTATATTATTAATATTATTATTATTAATTATTATTATTATGATTATTAATATTATTATTATATGGATATAAAAATTGAAGATTTATTATACACGATAAATAAAAATTATGTATACACGAGGAAAGACAACAAGATTCATAATGTAAACAGGTACAAGAGCTCGTAAAAAAAAAAAGTAATGAGTATTTATCAGGATAAAAAAAATTGTATATTTTTTAATACCAAGTTCATAAAAATTTTGCAAACATGCCCCCGTAACAAGATAAGAAATCCCTCCGTTATTTCGACGTTAGAAATGAACTTTTCGACCCTTGCGTGCCTTAATATCTCAAATAATGTAAAAAAAAATGAAAAAATAATCATGAAAAAAACGATTGTGCCTGAAAATATAATTGAGGATCCGCAAATACGAGTCTGGTGCTTTTCCTCTGACGTTGGCTGCTCAATGTGTGATAAATAAGAAAATGATAAAGAGCTGAGATTTTGAAAAAAAATTGTTAATAAATAAATTAGAAAAAAAGGATTGAAGAAAGAAAAATTTTAATGCGATGGAAAAAATGCGTTAAGCGAATTTACGTTGTGGTAGGAAATTTTATTATTTCCGAATCAGCGGGAATAAAAGAATGCTTAAACGACCATATCCGACATTTGTGATTCATTCGACGAAAGAGAAGAAAGACACAGAATTATATATTTGTAGCGTTAGTATGTGAGCAATTGTGTACGAATGTGAGAGAGTGAAAAAAAGAGAAAGAGAGAGAACGACGAAAAGATAGAACGAGTGTGCGCACGAAGCATCGTCATCACTTTTTATATGCTCAGAAACTCGAGAATTATTGTATTAAAGCGAAAAAAAAAACAAAATTATTGTACTATATATACAAAACATAGATATATATCTCCTAGAAATTTACCGAATTTGAAAGAAAATATAAGAGATTATTTTAAATGAATCAACGTCTCTTCATTTATTTCGAAAATCCACCAAGATCCTTTTTTTTTATTCGTCGAAAATGAAACTTCGAGGATTTCCACTTTGTGTTGGAACAATCACTAACATACAAATTTCTTATTTTTATACTATTACATTTTTTTCAAATTGATTTTTAACATTTCCATGCCACAAAGTTAAAAAAGAAATTTAATCGAGTGCTTAAATTAATACTCCAATTGCTCCATTTTCCAATCAAAAGCACCGATTATGCGTCCAATCACAGAAATAAAAATAAATGAAAAAATAAAATATGCCAATATCGGTTTGATTTATTAACTTCATAAGAGAGCAATCGGAGGTCATTCCTCGACGCACAGTTTACGATCGTGTAGAAAAACACGTGTGTTACGCATTGTTTCCGTTATCGGAGTCGGTAACAGTAGCGAGCAGCGAGAGCAGCCAATTGCCAATTGGTGTCGAAGTTTATGGGAGGCAAAATCGACGACTTATGCACGATTAAAATACGTACCCTTAACTCTTAAACTTTCTAAGCACGCCAGCGGATAAGTATATACAGTATTGTTCAAAAGTTGGTAAACACCATTATCGGATGAATTATTATTCATTGCGCTTATCACTCGCCATGAATGATCGCCATAAAAATTACACAATTTAAAGAAGTAAACAGAAAATTGATAAAATAAAATAATTATTTATAACAATTTAACCCATTCAATTTTATTACGAAATTAGATGATTGAAATTAAACGAATTACTCAATATTTTCCACTTTCAAATTATACAATTTGGATTGTAAATTTCAACATATTTTATTGTTTGTCAATAAAGTAAAAAAACTTTCAAATAAATCATGAGAAAAAGTTAAACTCTACAAACTTTTGGACGTTATCAGATAAATTATTATTCATTATTTACCACTCGCCATGAAAATTACACAATAATAAAATTAAAGAAGTAAACAGAAAATTGATAAAATAAAATAATTATTTATAACAATCTAACCCATTCAATTTTATTATGAAATTAGATTATTGAAATCAAACGAATTGCTCAATATTTTCCACTTTCAAATTATACAATTTGGATCGTAAATTTCAACATTTTTTATTGTTTGTCAACTAACTAAAGAATTTTTCAAATAAATCATGAAAAAAAGTTAAACTGCGAACTTTTGGACGTTAGTGTATATATATGCACGAGCGAGCGAGTGTATCCGCGATACGAGTTGGCGGACTCGTGCGTACAGTCGTACGCTCGTGAATGCATGAATAAAGTACAAATATTAATACAAATATATATATGTGTGTGTGTGTGTGTGCGTGTATTAAATGGAGACCAGAAGTGTATTAAATACATAAAAAATGGCTGAGAAATATTATGCTCGTACCACCTGGCAGCTCTGTTATCGAAGAGAGCGAGATTAAGCGAACGAATTAAATTCCCATATTTTTCAATCAGCACCTGTACGCCTGGGATTCCCCCTTATCGCCCCCTTCTTGTCGTTCTTTTTTATCACTCGTGCAGCTGAGAGCAATTCACTGGCAATCGTACGTAAAGCTTGAAGATTTTGCCACGACATTATTATCAGCCGGTAAAATAAACATTTACCAACTCAGTATCGATAAAGTAAGAATCCCTGTTCCGTTGATCGAAAAGAATGAAAAAATATTTAAAAAAATAGTAACCGTACTATTTGCATTATGATTAAAATTATTTTTAACGAAATTCATGATTTTTCATATTATTGCGAGGGATCGAATGTTTCAAGCGGAGTAATTATTAAACTGAATTTTGAAAAAATTAAAACAAATATTCATACGGTATTAGGGAAAATATGAAAAGTATTTTTTTATCAAATGTTTTATGAATGTAATATGTACGTGTTTAAGTGAACGTTGGGCCTTGTATAACAGGCGCTTCTCTGATGCAACGAACGAGCCAATCAGAGTCAATAAATTGTATCGCCTGATCGCGCAATAAAATTAAGGGGGATGCGGTGGAGGAGCGAGATTGTAAGCGGGTATATTTAAAAAATTCCTGCATTATAAATCGCGATTAAACGGTTCCAATTAAAGGAAACGTAATTATCGGCAAATGTTTCTATAGTTTATATTTTTTTTTTGTAAATATCGTACGACATTTTTCCACATATTTGTGAGTAATGAAAATTTATTTTAGTTATCGAGTATTTTTGGTTTTTTAACGCCATGGCGGTAAACCTGCAGCTTTTAAAAATTCGTGGCTGTTTCTTATTTGATTTTTTATTTTTTTTTAAGGCCTCGTATACTGCGCCCAAACCGGAAATGAAAAAAGCGATTCCGATAGTTTTTTTGGACCCGGGCCAAAATTCGAGCAACGCGAGACTCAACACTCCCCAGTTGTCTTCAACGGATCTGCCTTTCATTCGATCAATATTCACTCTGTTTCACGCGATCTACGCACGAATCACCACGACCTATAACTTCTCCGGGTTTCATTAAGGTGAACGCACGAATAATTTTTCTCGAATTATTATTAACAACGTAATCATTTTTTTCTCCTAATTCTTCAATAAGATTTTTTTGTGAATTGAATTTCTTCAATTCACCACTTTTCTACCAATCAATTTTCAATGAGAAATCATTTTAATTAAAAAAAAATCTCATTTTTCTCTTTACCACAATATTGCACTCGATCGATTAATTAAGGTAAAATAGCTGATGCAGGCTAGTCAAATGAGTGGTAAATCTTCAATATACATTTATGCAAAGTTTAATGCACTAATTAAATAATTTGACGGTTGATTTATATCACAGCATGTCTTATTAATCTAAAAAAATAATAACACTAGATTTGCAAAACATTCAACTGATAAATGCAAAATTCCATGATGTCATATTTTCATCGAGATTTTTCGAAGAAGAATCCGCATTTTTCAACCGATTTTAATGTACCACGTTTTATTTTTTTCCTCAAGAGATCCTCTGAATTCACCGAGTGGATTTTTTTCTGAGTTTCACGTTTTACTGTTGCAGCCAATTGTTTGATTGGCTAAAAAAAATGTTCATAAGCCAACTGCTGTAATTTTTATATTAACAAGTTTAGAAAAAAACCTACGCTGTCAATTCGTAGAGGATCTCTTGAATATCGGTTGAGAAATACGGATTATTCTTTGAAAAATTTCGATGAAAATATGAAATCGTGGAATTTTGCATTTATCAGTTGAAGGTTTTGCAAATTTATTGTTATTAATATTTTTTTAGGTTAATAAGACATGCTGTAATACACATGAACCTTCAATTAATTTAGGTAGTACATGGAACTTTGCATAAATGTATTTTGAAAATGTAGCATTTATTTGACCAGTTTGAAGCAGCCACATTATCTCAATCTCACGAAAATTACTATTTTCATTTTACTACCGATTTGTCATTAGAATCTGTTTTCCAATGTGACAATTTTCATCGTTCCGATAATTTTCTCCACATCCACAATATTACAACGGTGCACGGATAAAATAATATCAAAAATTACTATAGCATCATATTTCCCTGGTACCATATCGTCCCTTTGAAGGTTCTTAGCAAAACGAGTTATTTTTTACTCAAATTTCATTGAAAATAGCGAAAAAATTGAAATTTTTGTCCCAATTTCAGATAAAAAATGACTTTTTTTTGCTAAAAATCCTCAGAAGGACGATACGATACCAGGAAATTATAATGGCATAGTAATTTTTGATATTATTTTTCCCCCATGTAGCACAATCCTATTTATTGGCTAATTAATTACTTTGAATTAATTAAATGAACGGCTGAGCGAGTGAATTAATTCAACGAATTTCCACGCGGCAATCCGGACGTTAAAACAGTATGAATATAAATGTATTTTATCTTGTCCGCACGTGACGAAAACATCAGAAGATTAAAAAAAATTAAACGTTTGAACGAGACGCAGGGGGAGGAGGGATTTACGAAACGACAAAATCGAGACAAACATTTGTTTCGCAAGAAAGAAAATCACGTTCGTCACTTGCGAAAGGCCAAATAATTGTATTTTTATCTTGGCGTCTTGCGTCTCTACTTCACCTAAACTCACAAATATACATATGTATATTTATACATATGTATATGGGGCATTCCACACCGAATCGACCTACGTCAGACCCTTCCATTCTTTGACTTGGCTGAAAATTTTATATATTGTATGACCCATTGAAAAAAGCTCTTTTGATTTTTTTTCAGATTTTTTTGTCCATACACTCGTCAGCTATGATTTTTCGTCAAAATTCTCTGTTTTTTTCTTCAAATGAGTGTGCCTCTCTCAAAAATCGACTAAATCGAAGTTTTTTTTACAAAGCTTGGTTTTTCACCGTACTGTTAGAAAAAAAATACGCAAGAATAATTAATATTTGTATTCCATATTTTTTCTCAATTTAAAGCAATTTAAAGCAACAAAATATTGGTTTTAAGATATTTGCCCTTTTTAATTTTTTTCAAAAATTCACAACAAAACTTTGACCAATTATATGATTTTTGAGACCAGTCTCATCGTAGGCAAATTTTTCCTTATATTTTTTTTCTTATTTTGAAAAAAAAAATTCATTTTTTTTCAGTCAATTTGGACCAAATCGAACTATTTTTTTTGATATTTTGTTTTACACCACCATTTCTAATATGAAAAAACTCCTATTTGGTACGAATTGACTAAAAAAATGAATGTTTTTTTTGAATCTAAGAAATATGAAAAAATATCTCTCCACGATGGGACTGGTCTCAAAAATCATTTAATTGGTCAAGTTTTTTTTTGTGACTGTTGAAATAAGTCAAAAGTGTCCAACATTTTAAATTTAATTACTTTTTACTTAAACATTGAAAAAAATATCGGGGACGATTTTCAATCATTATTTCGTAATTTTTTCCAAGAGCCTGGTAAAAACCTACATTAAAAAAAAAAGTTCATTTTGATCAAAATTGACTGGAAAATAAAATGAATTTTTTTTCAAAATGAGAAAAAAAGTATAATGAAAAATCTGTGCACGATGGTACCAGTCTCAAAAATCATTTCATTGGTCAAAGCTTTTTTGCGAATTTTTTGAAAAAAATTAAAATGGGCAAAAATCTTAAAACCAATGTTTTTTGCTTTAAATTGCTTTAAATTGAGAAAAAATACAGAATACAAATATAATCATTCTTTCGTATTTTTTTTCTAACAGTACGGTGAAAAACCAATCTTTCTAAAAAAAAAGTTCGATTTGGTCGATTTTTGAGAGAGTTACAGTCATTTAAAGAAAAAAATATCGAATTTTGAAAAAAAAATCATATCTCACAAGTGCATGGACAAAAAAATCTGAAAAAAATCAAGAGAGCTTCTTTCAATGGGTCATACAACATATAAAATTTTCAGCCAAATCAAAGAATGGAAAGGTCTGACGTAGGTCGATTTGGCGTCGAATGCCCCATATATTCCATACATACGCAACTCTAGTCTTCCGTAACACCGAAAACGGTTATTTATTTATTCGTTGAAATTTGTTTTTATTATGTTTTTTTCCTCGTGTATTCTTATGTGTTGTTTATTTACGTATATTAGGTATATATTTGTACGCATACATATATGTGTCCATACGTATTATTTGGGGAGCATGAGTTTTTTTCCATTATCTGATAACAACTGTTTTTTTTTTTCAGATAATCCTCCAAGATTCTACGAACGCAAAAATCACAATTATTTTCACATTGGTAAATGACTGCGAGGTATGAATCCCCTGACGTGAAAATCGAGTTGACTAACGAGGAAATTCACAGAAGATATCAGGACACCTCGATGCTCATTCATGCGGTAATTACGTTTACGTTGAAATATCTCTTTCGAAAATTTTTTTTCTCTGTAAGTATTGTAATCGAAACTTTTGCTATAAATCTTGAGTTTGTAGGTTGTTCGTAATCGATTGAGCTTCATAACGTTATTTTCTTCAATGATCTGCAAATATATTTGGAATTTTGGCAATCACATTTTTTTTTCCGACTTTCTAAGTGCTGCTCTTTGGTAAAAAATGGTTATTTCAAAAAATTGATGAACAAAAAACGTTTTTGTTGGTTTATTGAAAAAAAATGTCAAATTTTGAGTTCTCAATCGATTATTGAGATAATGACGATAGAGTTTATGAAAATGGCGTTTGTTGGGATTCTCTCACTGAATTTCGAAGGTGAAACAAAAATGATCGGTATTTTTATTGTTTTTGAATTAAAATATAGTAATAGGCGCTTTAAAAAAAAAACTGAATATTGAAAAATTTTCACCATTTCAGGCACTTCACAAAAATTGTCGTAATTTTTTTTGTGTGTGAAATTAAGATTGATCGGGTATTCATTCGATTCATTTTCAAATCCTCTTCAAAATGGCGTTCGGTTTTTTCAATAATCTTTATTTTACGATTTTTGGCGAATTTCCAAAGTTGACAATCAATTTTCGAAGGGAATTAAGATTTGATTATCTTTCCGTTCATCTTTACATATTACATTTGATGAAAAATTTATTTTTTTCAGGAATTTCAGAAGAAAACTGAGATTTCGAACTACCTGAGCTACGGAAATAGCAGACGAACAATCGAGTACAGTAATTACGGTAATCAGCCCGTGATATTAAGAAGACCGCCGGGTGCTGAAAATCAACTGACATCACAAGTGCTGAGGATATACAGAAAGCCACAAGAGTCTTGCACGATAAGCTGATAATAAAAACTAATTAAAAAACTACCTCAAAATGTATTTTTATTACTGAACCCAACAAATTTCGTTAATCCGAAGTAAAAAATTGAGACGTAAAATTCGGAGTTGAAATAACGAGACGGAATAATTCAAAATTATGTCATACACACGTTTATTCACTCGAAGGCAAAAATCAACTAAAAAACAAAAACAAAAACAAAAAACAACACTAGATTTCGAGATTACATGAAACAATCTCATAGCGATTTTTTTATGTACACTTATGTTTTTAATAATCGTTTATGCATATATACTGTATTTTTTTCTGTTTTTACAATAAACCTTTCGTTATTTTTTTTTCTTGCGATTTTCCCGAACAAATAATCGGAGAAACGCTAAGTTTGAGTATCGAATAAATATAATACTCGCGAATTCAATACGCTAAAGTAAAAAAGTAAAAATCTCTCTCTCTCTCTCTCTCTCTCTCTCTCTCTCTCTCTCTCTCTCTCTCTCTCTCTCTCTCTCTCTCTCTCTCTGTTGCTCTCTTTTGAAGAATTTTGCAAATAATTTCCGACGCTTTTGGTTTCTTCGAAAGTTGACGAATATTTGCAATTTTTTTTACAAATCTCGCAGCCATTTTTTAGTCCGTTACGTTATGACGTTATCACACAGAGATGAAGGAAATTGTCGGGATAACTCAAGTGCTCGGAAAGCCATTGGAGCGGTGTCTCGAGGGGTGGAAAGACTCCGTGAGTTCTTAATTGCACTAGAAACAGAATTTATATTTCAATTAAGAAGTTAATTTCCATTAATAATTGCCACAAGATAATTAAAATCTCTTGAATTGGGTTTACACAATTTTTTATCTTGTTCTCAGGAATTAAGAAATAATAATTCGACATGAAAAGAATTGAATGAACATTTTGTTTGGAAATTTATTAAAACTATTGGATGTTAAAAAACAAACTATAAAATAATTGATTATTAATTCGTATTACACATTAAATATAATTTCAAGACATAAAATAAAATCCAGAACAACACAAACATCATTTGAATTAAGGTAGTTCTGTAGTTTTTTCGAATCTTAAAAATCGCCTGGAATTTTAATATGGTGTACACAACTTTCACTAACAGATTCTCAAATTTTTAATTCTTTAGAATTTAATAGCTTCTGCTCACATTTTTCATTATAGACGCTAAACGGATCTTAGGATTTTTAAATAAAACACTCGTGTATGCAGTACTATTGTGGGATTAATTAAAAAAAACAAGGCAATGTTTGACCACTTAGTTTCAGAGATATCGACTCATAAAAAATTTTAGTTTGATTCGACATAGAATAAATTGGTGACTGGGTACAGCGATAAAGCCCAGGAATTTGAATCATATATTTGCCTGAGTTTTAGTATTGCGAAGAGGAATTGAGATAAATTAATTTTCACAAAGAATTACATCGCTTTGATTCATTCATTCATTCGCTCTTTGCATTAAATGCATAAGCAGGTTCAAAATAGTTGTATACATGGGGTATACAAGCCCTGTCAAAAATTTCTATCTCACTGAATCATATAGGGACTGGGTTTCATTGTACGCTGCAGTCAAAACTTTTAGCTCATACGTGTACCTACAGAACTACATTAATTTTCCATAGCACTTATGTTTTTTAAAATAATTACCTTGATTATCCTCGCCAAAAACTTCATCCAACAAATGTTTCAAAGTTTTTCTCTGACCCTCTTCATTGACGGGTTTCACCAATTTTTGTATGTACTTATCCTCACTGGTGTAACACCTAAAAGGAATGTATTTGAAGCCCTCTTCGCTGTTGTTAGTCTCCATGAGTCTCCGATTCACAGCCCAGAATTGATCGAACTTGTCGTTGAGCAGACCCAGCCAAAGCTGATTGTGATCTTTTTTTTGCATGCTTGAGACCACTTGACCTCTGTGTTTCAACACATCGGCTTCTTTTATGCATGACAAAAAATGGGCCTCGACGACTTCTCTATGAAAAAAAAAATCAACAATTAAGAAAACCAGTAACACGAGAGCCAAAATAATATTTTAAAAGTTCTCATATTTTTTAATTTAATCGATGAATTCTCTCTCTTTTTAATTAATTCCCAATTCTTCTCAATAAAATGATTAAATGCAGAAATAAAGAAACATAAAAATTAGTTCTTTAAATTTTAGAATGAAAAAATACTTTTTTAAATAATTCATTATGAACACAAAAACTAAATAGATGAAGGGAAGGTACTTTTGACATAATAATAAAATTAATCATGATTAACCCTTAAAGTACACACTTCCTTGTCGTCCCATGAATTCTTCATGGGCATTTGGGGTTTTCTAGACTCCGAGTATACTTTGAGGGTAAAAACGTTTAAATAATTGATAATGCACTATTTAATGCAATTGGCCCTCCGTCGGCACACTCATTTCTATCAGAAAGATTTTACAAAAATTCTGTGTGTGTTACAAACCAAACCAAAATGTGGATTTCGGTTTGGTTTGGACTAGGATTAAAACAGTAGAAAGAGAAATCCTGAAGTAAGTGCCCAATGATGAATTTTCATTTGTGCCTTCAATAACTCAATGTGCTGACAAAGGGCTGAACAAAAATGTAAGTATAAGAAAGAGATTTTACTTGCTGCCACAGTGCATGAGTATGTTTTCTGGAAACTTGTCGAAATGAACCACTATGTTCCACGGCAATTGAATGTCAGTGGCATAAAGATCAAGCAAAACCCCTATAGGAAAATGCCATTTTAGCGGTGTCCCGTTAAACTCGAGCCACATTTCATTTTCCTGTTTGTCTTGTTGTATGTGACGCATAAAGTGTTTACGCACCTGGCAAGTTATAAATCATTTTTGACAATTGCATATCCACGATAATTCATCGATATTTGAGATTATCAGAAGCAATTTTATAAAATATTCATGACGAAATTAATTTTGAATATTTATCGTATTTTTTTTTTCGTGATGTTTAATGTTAAAATTTTAAAAGTTGTACAATTTCTGGTAAATTTATAAATGAATAATAATTAATAATTCAAATATTGTTATTATTGAGGAATGGAAGATTCACTTACTTTATCGGTGCACAGAGGAAGATAACTTAACCTCGGTACCATCAAGTAAAAAGGATCAGGTGCCTGTAATTCGCAAACTTCTTCAGGATCCAATTCGAAACAAACTGGTATTTTTCCCTCCCATATTTCTCTCAACACTTCGCGATCATTCGCCATCTTTCTCTTTCGTACTCTCTCTCTCTCTCTCTCTCTCTCTCTCTCTCTCTCTCTCTCTCTCTCTCTCTCTCTCTCTCTCTCTCTCTCTCTCTCTCTCTCTCTCTCTCTCTCATCTCTCTCTCTCTCTCTCTCTCTCTCTCTCTCTCTCTCTCTCTCTCTCTCTCTCTCTCTCTCTCTCTCTCTCTCTCTCTCTCTCTCTCTCTCTCTCTCTCTCTCTTGACGTTTTTGACAGAAAGAATTCAAGTAACGAATATTTTATTCACTGGACACTCAGTCGCATTCGTCGTATCCAAAAAAAAATAGTTTGTTCAACGAGAAAAAACATTGATTAGGTTATATTTTTCTGATTCATTCCATTGTATATTCTGCTGCTTAGCAAGACCCTTTTCAATGAACTGTCGCGTGCAAAGAACCACAAGATCGTGGGAATTCGCTGGAAACTTGTAGATGTGTACGCAAATTTTCTGAAGGACCGATTGATGGTCAATGCAAATCAAAGTTACGTGCCTTAGCAAATAATTTACTTTGAAACGTCTACAAAAACTGCAAAACGCAAATTGACAATAATTCTTGTATTCAATTGCCACTTTGTTTAATGAACAATATAAAAAATATATTAATTATACTGATTATTTTCCATTCACTACATGCAGACTGCGGTTTTTTTCAGCTCGACGACAGAAACCTATGAAAACTCTCGAAGCCGGTGCCTTTCCTATCGAGTTCCGGTCAGCCAGATCCTATTTGTTTCTTTACAACACTGTAGAAATTTCACGTTCTTGAATTTCGCTCATTTCTTTACGAACAATGTTTAAACATTTGGAAAAAATAATAAAAATTTGTGACAACCGAAAAAATGGTTAGAACTAAGAAAAATATATAAGCGCGTCATTCAATCCAAGTGAAACTCAACGCCAAGATAAGTGTCCGACAGCTGATGCAATGAAAGTGACGCGACTCAATTGCTTCTTTACCGACGGTTGCTAATTTGATTTAAATTATTATAATTCAAACACTATAATTTTGATAACGACGGTGCTGCCCATTTAGCAAATTATTCCTTGAATTTCTTGCTTTGCAGATAAGAAATTCCCGTAATATTTACATTCGATAAATAAATATCAGAAATAAAAAATAAAATACAATAAAATAAATTTTCATACAGAACTCTTGCTTCCAGCAAAAAAATCACAAATATATTTTTCATGAATGAATTTTAACCTTAATCACAGTTTTTTTTTTTTCATTAAACCGTAATATTTTATTCCTTCCTGACCCAATGAAGCTTTTATAATCAGGAATCGTAACGCAGACACAAAAATCTTTTCTTTGCTTGAAACTTCCCTTATCCACTCCGTTATCCATCGTAAACCAATTCCATTTTTATTAGATAAGAAAAATGTACGTTCTCTGTACAAGAATCCCCTGTAGAAATTCGATAGATATTTTTTCCAGTCGAATGATAAACGATAAATGATCATTCTTAAAATATGAACAATCGAAAGAATCTCCGGGATATTTATAACGTAAATAATCACAAGAGACACAATATTGATAACAGTAAAGAGTTTAAATTATTTTTAAATGTGTAAATAAGCATATTTTTGTGTATATGTGTTTGTATATATTTATTTATTTATCTATTTGCTAATATATACGTGTATATTCGAATAATATGCATTATCAGTGTGCATTAATGTATATGGGGCATTCCACGCCAAATCGGCCGCTTTTGAAATTCGTATTTTTTATTGTGTTGATTTTTTTTTCTAATAGCGCTCATTGAAAGGAACTCGTCTGATTTTTTTCAAATTTTTATCTTAACGAGAGAAACCAGTTTAGGAGGCCGAAATTTTGGTGTTTCTCGTGAATTTTTTTTAACAGGGAAGGAATGATCAGAATTTGTTTAAACTTGGAGGATATTTTATTCGTGTTTTGAAGTACACTTTGTAATTTTTTCATTTCATTTCCGCCGGAAATAGTGGAGTTAGAAGCTGCTGTCCATGGACGACTTTTTTTCAACTAGTGGGCATTCTAGCTCAAAAAGTTATTGACCAATCGTTCTGAAAATTTGTGTGAATATTCTTTATTCAATTACAATCTATATGAACCTAACTGTGGGATGATATTACTATTAAAAATATTTTTTTTAATGCAAAAATGTGGAAAAACATGGTATAAAAACATGACATTGTGTTCAAACACCTCAAAAACATGCAATTTTCAACTTTTTTGATCACAATTATGTTCATATTCTTAGGAAATATGTTGTTAACGAAAAAAGAAAATTGTAATGATTACAGATAAAAATTGTGACTTCAGGAATGCCCACCAGCAAAAAACTCGGATGGCGATCGTCCATGGACAGCGGCTTCTAACTCTACTATTTCCGGCGGAAATGACTTGAAAAAATTACAAAGTGTACTTCAAAACATGAATAAAATATCCTCCAAGTTTAAACATATTCTGATTATTCCTTCCCTGTTAAAAAAATTCACGAAACACACCAAAATTTCGGCCTTCTAAACTGGTTTCTCCCGTTAACACGTTCATCGAAAACGAATTTTTGAAAAATTTTCTGATATTTTTCTTCAAATTTCAATAACTCTCTAAAAAATGCAGTAAACCGAATGGATGAGGGGTCAAAATTTTAGTTTTAAAACGTACTTTCGTATGAGAATATGTAAGAATTCATCAAAATATTAGATACAACAATTTTTCAAATTCTAAGCGCGAAATGTTATTTTCCACAGTGTTAGCCCCCTTCGATTTGGCTCTTGAATTTTTATTAAAAACTATCATTTTTTTAAATAATTTTTAAGCCTAGTTTGATGATGAGAAAATCGTTCGTTTTATTTTTTATAATTAAATTGTGGATTTTTTTACTATTAATCATGCACAAATACCTGAAAAATCATACAAACCGAATGAATAAGAGGGTCAAATTTTGCGTTTTGACAGGTGCTTCCGTTTAAAAATATGTCAACAATTATTTAAAGATTGCATAAATCAATTTTTTAATTATAAGCAAGAAATGTTTTTTCCAGTAGTGTTAGTCCCTTTTGATTTTGCTGTTAAATTTTTATAGGAAACTATTATTCGTTTAATGCATTTTAAGACTAGTATGATCGTGGGGAAATATTAGTCTAATCAACAACAAAAATCTATAATAAAATTAACAATTTGAAAAATAGAACTAGCAATTTTCTCACGTTCGTACTTAGCTTAAAATTCATTAAATAAATCATGCTTCCGTACAAACATTAAAGAAACAAATTAATTAGTACAAGCGCTATGAAAAAAGGTTATTTTATCCTAGAATTGAAAAAACTCGGTGATGTAAACTTCGAATAATTCTTCACATATTTTTAAACAAAAGTACATTTCAGAACAAACATTTTAACCCCTTAGACGATTCATATTGTTCGATTTTTCAGGGAGTTATAGATAATTGATTATAAAAATATACAACGGACGATTATCCCATGATCACACTAGGTTTAAAATTCCTCAAAAAAATAATAGTTTTTTATAAAAAATTTACAGCAAAATCTAAGAGAGCGAACTATGTGGGGAAAAACATTTCATGCTTAGAATTGAAAAAATTGATTCACGTAATGTTTTGATAATTTTCTGCATATTTTTAAACGAAAGTACGTTTTAAAACTAAAATTTTGACTCCTCATCCATTCGATTGACTGCATTTTTCAGAGAGTTATTAATATGTGAAGAAAAAACCAGAAATTTTTTCTAAAATTCATTTTCGGTGAACGTGTTGAGATAAAAATTTGAAAAAAATTAAACAAGTTCCTTTCAATGAGCTCTATTAGAGAAAAAAAATCAAAACATTAAAAAATGCGAATTTCAAAAGTGGGCGATTTGGCGTGGAATGCCCCATATATTATTATCGATGGGACCTTTGCACTTTGCAACTTGACAACCGGTCGAAAATTTCTTTCCGGCTTTCTCGGTTGTCGATAAGACAATTCTACAGCGTAGAAATACCAAGAATAGCATATGTACAATGTACATAAATATGTATATTTTGTACGTATAAACATACGTATATACTTGTTCGATTAAATCAGTTATAATTATCGAAACACCCAGTGGAATAAAAATTCATTTGAGATTTTTGTTGGATACAAAACATTCGCCAGGGTTTCAATTAATTTTTATTATATCGAAACAAAAATATGCATCTGTGAATTTGGCTTTGTTAAAAAATAATAAACATCAATAAAATATGAGAATTGAATGAAAATTAAAGATCAAAATAGAACCAAGTCGAAATTTGGAAGCAATTGCGTCAAGAAAAATTTCAATAACTATAAAAATCTCCAAATTTGGGGAATTAAAAAAAAAAAAAAAAGAGAAAAATACAATTTGCGCAAATTTTCTTTCAGTTTTTATTTATTTTTCAAAAAATTTAAATCAAATTTTGCTTAGATCTTCCACATTTAGTGTCCTGAAAGATCGACCAGTTTGAGCGAGAAATAGCTGGATCGTTATATCATTAATCATTTTTCTATTTCTTTGCTCATAAGTGGGTTAAGATTGTTGAGAAAAAAGAATTAATTTCTCATTAGGTTCAACAACGGGGCATTGTTTTAGTAATCTTCACGCGATAAATATTTTTTTTATCGGCTTTCTCTCTCTCTCTCTCTCTTTTCTCCATTTTTTCAACTTTTTCCTCTATTTTTATATTCCTTATAATTTTTTGAAAATGTTTTTCTCTTTTTTTTAATTGAATTAATGTTGCATTTAATCCCAGACAATTTCTGGCGATATTGACATCATTTCGTCGTTGATCGAGTGCAACGTCGGTGCGTACCAAACGAAAATAAAAAAAAATTGCGAAAATCTAAAACATATCGATATCGATATCGAACGGGGAGAAGCGAAGAACATCGAATTGACCCGATTGGCTCTTTCTTCTTTGCATAATATAAATCGTGGAATATTGACCCTCCCTGTTCCCTCCTCTGCCCCACTCGTTCCCTTTTCACTCATCATTGTCTCGGTCGTTGCGAGACTTCGATTACGGCTTAATCGCCTATCATACGAACCGTAACGACAGATCGGTCGAAGGTGGTGGCGTTCGGTGACTCGGGAACAGCGCAAACGATAACAATAAATACAGAGAAATAAAAATCTCCAAAAAAAAAAATAGGAAAAAGCCAACAGATAGAACGAGACATTTAAGGGGACCGTATGGTCTAGAGCACGAAAATTTCACCTATTTTCACGATTTTTTTTTTGCCTTAAAAAATTTAAAAATCGATGTTTTAACTTTTCGGGTTTATTACTACCTTTATTAAGTATACAAAAAAAATTTTTTTTAATTTTAAAAACAGTGTTTATTATCATATAATTGGCATTGAAGACGACCCTCTCGAACAATCCGACCCGGACGGTGAAGATCGATCCGAGACTTCTACTCATCTGAAACACAAAATTCAAGAAGATTCTTAATCAGAAAGAGTGCAGTTATGGTCGGGACTAGAACAAATCGAAAAAATTAAAAATTGACAAAATGGCGCGCTTTTGAAAAAAAATTCGTAAAATCGGGTTTTTTTTTCACTAGTTTTTTAGTATAAACAATAAGAAATTATTTAAATAAAATTATGATTGTAGTTCCGACGATAGCCATACATGTTGTGAACAACATATCCAAATTTCAAGTGATTCGGTTGAATAGTTTTTTTGTTTTCACCTGCGCAGTGCCGAAAAAAGTCGTTTCGAGATAAATGAGTTTAAAGTTTGAGGTACAGATATTTTCAAAAATTGAGCAAATTTTGAATACTTACAGTTAATCCGCGATTCCGGCACCATATAGGATTCCTTCGGAACGTTCATAATTCAAGATTTCCTCACTCCTTTCATTTCTTCGAGCTGTCCGAGCCTCTTTGGAGTTGTCCGTGCTCCTACGGTTGGCGCTCGATACTCGCAGCTCGTCTCGGTTTTGCGCTAGTTGCTCCGCTTGTGGCCCGATTGTTATGCCCATGGTCTCCATTATTTTCAATAGGGATGCAAATCCTTCATTGAATATGCAAGCGGAAATGTGAGTGGCAATATCACTGATTTTTTTTCCGGCAAACAGATGTTTCGGCGCAAGGTGCCACACGCAAGCATTGAAACTTTCGTTATTGTTCTGCGTATTACTGCCAATACACCTTTCCAATAAAGTCTCTGCTGTCAATTCTTCATAAATTGGTTTTAATATCTCTTGTGCTTCATCGCACAGAGCAGGTGGGTGCTCGTAGGTGTCTAAAGTACCTGCAGCCTCACTTTGACGCCACTTGCACCACGATTCGGAACCTGGAGGACAGTACGAGTGTTGCGGATTTTCATCTGTTGAAATTTTGTGATAATATGCTGCCCATATTTCACTTCTCATCCCTTCAGTCGAATCTGAATTACGTCTAATTGCTAGACCGTAATAAGTTGACAGCTCTTGCAATAATTTATTCGTCAATTGTTGACGCTTCGGTGTTTTATTTATCGATTTCCGCTGTGTCTTTTTTCCCTCTTCTTTTTCTGTCAATTTCTTTGTTGCTTTCTTTATTTGTGCATGTTTTTTTTCCGCATCAACAGCACGTTTGTACAAACGTTTTTTAACATGCAAAACACATTCTTTTTTGCAAACTAAAAAATCATCCCCGTAAGGCTTTGTGTCCAATAAGGCTTTGAACGTTTTCGTGTCGCGGACCGCTCTCTACCTGCGTTATGGGCTGTAGAAGCTGTAATATTGAGAATTTCCGCATGAAAATTTCACAGTATATTCTTGAGATACTATACTTTCGACATATCGAAAAAAAAAAAATCGATTTTTTCAAATTTCTAGACCATACGGTCCCCTTAAAAAATACCAGATTGACTCCACAATCAATGAATAACGTAGAAACAGACGCAAATCGTTCTTCTCGTGACCTCTATTTTAACAATTCGATTAATTTTGTCGATGATAAATTTAAAAAAAAAAAAAAAAAGAATCTACTTAAAAAATTGTATTCACAATAAAAAAGAATTAAAATTACCAATTCGTTTTTTTGTGTTTTTCGAAATCTCTGATAA
Source organism: Rhimphoctona megacephalus (assembly GCA_963989365.1). Taxonomy (NCBI): domain Eukaryota; kingdom Metazoa; phylum Arthropoda; class Insecta; order Hymenoptera; family Ichneumonidae; genus Rhimphoctona; species Rhimphoctona megacephalus. The sequence goes on along the minus strand of OZ022422.1, from coordinate 17,026,550 downwards.
ATAATTGAATCGGTAAATATTGAAATAAGTATGGAAAACGATACAGTTAAATTACCTGTCGCACCCACGACGAGTTATGAATATGGACGGCTCACCCAAACTCGACAATTATTATTTATATACACGTATATAAAGTGTATGGATAAATGTCAAACTTCCGGTGAGTTCCCATGACCGGAACTCCCTTTGGTAAGGCGATTCGAGGGCGTATAAAAGCAGGACTTTGTCTCTCCCTTCCAGCAAAGGGCGAGGGTTTCAACCTAATATAAATCGCGTCAGAGAGCTCACCTCATCAGTGTGAAACGAGCATGGACAAAACTGTGGCTCATTTCACGCCTCGTGGAGCACGGAAACGTTCGTTTTTAACAGGCATGTATATATCTATAGGTATAGAAATATGTGTGTATGAACTGACGGATTCGAGATTTACTTCGTAAATCAGGGCGACCCCTCAGTCCGTTTAAATGCCATTTAAAATAGCTCTAAATACAAAACGAACGCGGCCAAGTTTGACCACCAGTTATGGCATTTAATAGATGCAAAAAAAAGTACAAAGTCAATGGAGTGGAGGACTGCCCCGACTCATTGTTAATGCACCTACTGATTTTTTTTATATTTACCATGAAAAGGCATAGTAATCAAGAAGGAGAAATAGAGGGATAAAAAAATGTAATTGATCTGTCGGAAACGGAAGAGCAAATGAATTTATTATTTCCAGAAAATTTCGTTCCTGTTTACAAAAAGAGAAATAATACGACACGTTCGCGTTAATGGAAAAAATTCATCGGTTTTTATATAATTCAATTATTTTGTCATTACTTTATTTTTTATTTTTTAGTTTTTTTAGTTAGTTTTTTAGTTTTTTTTTGTTCTTTTTTTTTCAATTTTTAAACGTAAATTGTTAAGAAATGATTATTTATTTGAAATCAATTTAAATTGCGATGTACGATTTTATTTCATTTATTACGAGAAAATTTTCTTCGTACATTTCAAGGAGAAATAATATTTTTCGATTTTCAGTCAATTTTTCTTTTACTCGTGTAATAATATTTGGATGTTTGTGTAATACGCTGCGCGCAGTGGGATCGTCAACAGGTGACTCGACAGACGGGTAGCGTTGGACGTGTTATTTCGTCTCAAAATCCGGATGATGAATCCTTCACTGAGACCCTGGACAAAACTTAAAACTCTCCTGAATTTCAACTGTATTTATTATTATTGTCTTTTCATCTATTTTTATCGTATTCTTTTTATTTTTAATACCTATTCACTTTGTAATTAATTTTATGCAAGAATGTAAATTAATTTTCACTCCTCGAACTCTGAGCTAACTTAATAATGATTTTTTTTATTATTACCAATATGGAGCAACATCTGATTACGATTTTTATAATATATATAAAGTTATTGTGAAAAATAGTAACCCGTAATTGAATTAATTAATTTATAATGTTTTTTTTCGTATTTTTGCAACTTACTTGGAGGGATAAATGTTAGTCTCGCTCTCTCTCGCTCTCTCTCGCTCGCTCTCTCTCTCTCTCTCTCTCTCTCTCTCTCTCTCTCTCTCTCTCTCTCTCTCTCTCTCTCTCTCTCTGAATTTTAATCTTTTTCTCGTTCCGTCTTCCCCAGATCTTCGGAGTTTGCGCATCGCACTGCACGACGTGTGGCATATGCCCGACGTAACCGTCCGAGAAAAAAAGAGAGGGAAGGGAATACACGCGGCAGATGGACAAAAAGTATAACTTGATGCTGCTGCATCTTGGTTGTAAATGTATGGAAAGAAATATCGAGAAAAGTGAACGAGAGAGAGAGAGAGAGAGAGAGAGAGGGAGAGAGAGAGAGATAAAAAGAAAATAGTGATGGATACATTTTTTTAAAGGGCTGAATGTCGACCGTGTGGCACGAGATAAGTTCACAGAATTGTGTAGAAATCGAAAAAAAAAAAATCCTGGATCATTAGCCTAATCGTTCGACAAAGGAAAAAATCGAGGATCGTCAATTTAAAAGATTTTTTTTTTTATCTTAATTTAAGGTAGGTTTAGTCAAAAGGCATCTACGATAGAGTTTTCCTGAATGATCAAATTTCCGGTCATCAGGGAGAGGAAAGCCTTGAATTATCCACCAAAAAAGGGAAAAACAGATGGAATCCCCAGAGATCAACTCTTCACTTTGCTTGAATGAATTTCACGGAAAGGAGATGAAGTTAAGAGGGACGAAAAAAAGAACAATATGGTTTGAAATTAAAAAAAAAATCTTCTCATCAGTCAATCAATTCTGCAGCATCTCTACATGTTGAACTAAAAAAATCATGGCTTCGTAAACCATAATCAATCACGTCTTTCGTAATATCCTGGTGCAATTTTCTTTTTTGATTTTCATTCGCACTATGATTGATTAACTGTTTTGAGAAAAAATATAGTTCCATCCAAAACCTCATCTTTTGAAAATCACCAAAAAAAAAAAATAAAAAATTCTTTTATTAATTAACCAAAATGTACTAAGTATTTTCCAAAATTTTATACTTTTTGCAATTGGAATTTGAATTTGAATGAATTTTTTTACATTTTCCAATTTTTTGCAAGTTGAACGAGAAAAAATAATGATGAAAACATTTTGCAACTTATTGTATTCATTTGTCGACCCAATTAAATAATTATATTGCCCAAAAATAATTCTATGATCTCATGTATTGTTGGAACGATTAAAGGGCCAGTCCACTTTGGAGCCACGAAAAAAAGGCTATTTTCGCGATTTTTTTTGAGGATTTTATAAAAGATATGAATATAAAAGTTGTTGGGCTTGATAAATAGTCTTGAAATACATTAAAAAAATTTTTAATTCATTTTTATTCATTTTTAAGTACAAAAACTATAGTTTAACGTAACGCCTCAAAAATAGGTGGGCTAGGTAGCTCCATCACAACTCGGCAACGGCTTGTCTGGAACAAAAAAATTAAAGTCCATTAGATTCAGTATGATACCAGCTACAAAATGACCCTTGGATATAAAGTTTTATCAAAAAATAAAAAAATGGCAGATGAAAAACGAAAAAAGTAAAAAAAACGCGTTTTTTTCGCAGTTTTTCACAATAAAAAAGAGTAAAAATCAAAATTTTAAAACCATCGAGGGTCATCTTATTGCGAATCATGTTTACAATATGTGGTTCAAATTTCAAGAGAATCGGTTTATTAGTTTTAGAGATACGATGGAGCTAGATTTTGAAAACGTTGTTTCGAGAAAAACGCGTTTGAAGTTTATACGCTCACGTAGACGAAATAAGGTCCTGACGTTCAGGTAAAAAAAAAAAATACTTAGAGAGCTCGGATTTTCATAAAATTTTGACACAATATTTCTGAATGTATGTACTTTCGAAAACAGTAAAAAAAATCGATTTTTTGAAATTTTCAAAGTGGACCGGCCCCTTAAATTAGCCAAAAAATCAGCATACCTGAAAGTAATTAAATTCTTAATTAAAATATAATGTGACAATTATGCTTATATATTATCTTTTTTACTCTACTAATTATACATAGGTTTATATATAGAGTCATGCGGCAGACAAAGAAGTCTCTCCCGCGATCGTTTTTAGCATCGAAAAACACCTGTACAAAATACTCCGATGGCAACGACGACGAAGGACAATCTGCACGCGTTTGCCCAATGGGCATATCTACATATACATATGGATACATTTACTTATATTTAATACTCCCTTACATATATACGTATATATCAGGAGAAATATTCATTTATATATGAGGCATTCCACGTCATCTCGAGTGGCTGCAGCCTCAACCATTTTTAATTTCCTTGAAATTTTTTTTATAAAATACTATCACATGGATGGAATATCCACACCAATTTTTAGATTTTTATCTCACGTCTTTCAAGAGTTACAATTTTTTGAAAAATCCAGTTTTTAAACTAATCGACATATCAACAAATGTCAATATATCGATTTTTTTCATTTTGGTTCATACTTTTATGAAAAAAAAGGAAAAAATTATCAATCATCGTTGTCAACGTTTTTTCTGCATCTGAAATAAAAATTATTTTTTTTTAAAGACGATTGCCATTGTTCATTGTTTTTTCAAAAAAGTCTCTAAAATAGTATAGCAATTGTACGATTTTTAACGCTAGTCCGATCGTGGGTCCATTTTTCCTTCTATTTTTTATTGAATAAATTACATTTTTTTTATAGAAATTTGAAATGTTTTGTGTGTATCATATTTTAATCAAAGATATAACCAATTGCATAGTTTTTAAGCCTAGTTTGATTGTGATCAATTGGTTGTTTCCAATTTTCGTCGAAATTTTTTTTGTTAATTTTTTTTATCACTAGTAATACTGGTAAGTATTAATTATAGTACACATGTACAATTAGTAATTATAATACTCATTTTACAATTTTTAGTCAGATCCAATAAGTTGAAGAATTTTTTTTTCCATTACTTTCCTAGAAAAAATAATAGAAACTATGAATTATGTGAGAATTTCTATTATTTCTTTTTTTAGATTTTTTTCCCCCATTACTTTCCTAAAAGAAATAATAGAAATTATGAATTATGTTAGAATTTATGAATGAAAGAAATGAAAATTTTAGAATTTCTATTATTTCTTCGAGGAAAGTAATGGAAAAAAAAATCTTCAACTTATTGTATTTGACTAAAAATTGTAAAATGAGTACTATAGTTACTAATTATAAATATGTACTATAATTGATACTTACCAGTATTGCCGGTGATAAAAAAAATTGTTAAACAAATTTCGACGAAAATTGGAAACAACCATTTGATCACAATCAAACTGGGCTTAAAAACTATGCAATTGGTTATATCTTTGATTAAAATATGATTCATACAAAAAACTTTAAATTTCTATATAAGAAAAAATTAGTTATTCAACAAAAAATAGAAGGAAAAATGGATCTACGATCGGACCGGCGTTAAAAATCCTATAATTGGTCATACTATTTTAGAGATTTTTTTGAAAAGAATTAAAAATGGCAATCGTCTTAAAAAAAAATTGTTTTTACTTCAGATGCAGAAAAAACGTTGACAACGATGATTGACAATTGTTTTCCTTTATTTCCATAAAAGTACGAACCGAAACGAAAAAATTGATATATTGACATTTGTCGATATGTCGATTAGTTTAAGGATGTATGTAAAATATATCAAGTCGTCTAACTTTCCATAAAAATGACTAATATGATAGAGTTTATCACGCTGCATCGTTCGGAAAAAAGAAAAAGGCACTTAGCCGATGATTTGAAAAAAATACTTAAGAATTAAAGCCTCATTTAACTCCGTGTTATTTGTACCGGAAGTTGACAAAATGAAACTAAAATGATAAAAAAGTATATGTATTGTAGTCAATGTTTGGCCAAAAAAAGAATTTTCAGAAACTTCATACATTTTTCAATTTTTTCACGAAAAAAAAAACTACGGTTCCCGATGTCGTTGTGAAGATATTCATGGTTAACTTTTGACGTTTCATTAGCGTTCTGTAAACTGTTATTCAATTTAATACGTCCACCATATCGAACACGTAGATGCGGCAACGCAGCACGCTTCAACTGCCGGTCTCGGAATGATCAGCTGTAGTTGACTGTCATGGCTGGGTGTAGCATTGTTGCCACATTTTCTCGGGACAGAAATGAAATTATCTGATTGGCTCAATTTGTACTCGGCCACATATATCAAGTTGCATATCAATTTCAATAAAAATCGTAAATTATTATACAAAATGACAATTTTTTCATTAGACATCATTAAAAACAAAAGGAATGATTCGGCACTTGACATTTGGACATAAAGATTAACCTTAAAAAATAAATAGATGTACTGCGGATTTGACCTTATATACATCCTTAAGAGATATCGGCGTTGTAACGTTTCCGAACTTTCTAAAAACTGTTTTTTTCAAAAAATTGTAACTCTTGAAAGACGTGAGATAAAAATCTAAAAATTGGTGTGGATGTTCCTTCCATGGGGTACTATTTTATAAAAAAAATTCAGGAAAATTAAAAACGGTCGAGGCCACGGCCGCTCGAAATGGAGTGGAATGCCTCATATATACATGTATAAATTTTTATGTAAGGGAAATTATATATATATATATATATATATATAGTTATGAAAGGAGATGTACGCGAGTGGGCAATTCTCGCGAGCAGCAAAAGACTGAAAAGATAGCCTTCTGCAGGAACTTTACAGCTGCTGGGCCGAGGGAAGAGACTTCGAACGCCGCGGTCTCTCTTTTACTCAGTCTCTCTTTTTGTTCTCTTTGTTTCTCCATAAGTTCGAAGAGAGAAGGAAGATGAAGAAAACCGCATGATCTTTTCTCTGTCGTTCAGGTTTCGCGTTGCGTTTGTCGGCGGTCTCCGAAGGAGCGAGCGCACGCGGCTGCTCCCGAGGAAGGTGTGCTCGCGATCGCTGCATCTCCTCCGACGAGTGCACCGGTCGCCGGGGGCAAGGTGCATCCTCTCTTGGATCGTCCCTCCGGAAAAATTAACCCAACCAAACGTCTCGCGGCGAGACAGCAACAAGGGAGAATTCGGGTTATGCGGGTTGGAGTAAATTTACGTTTTGTTCAGCGTACATTTTTTTTTTTTTTTAATATTTAAATAATTCCATGCTCGGTAAATTAAATATTTTATTAATTATATATACATGACTCGATGTGTAAATGAGAAAATATTTGAATAATTCCATTTCAATATGATTTAAGGGGCCAGTCCACTTTGAAAATTTCAAAAAATCGATTTTTTTACTGTTTTCGAGAGTACATACATTCAAAAATATTGTGTCAAAATTTTATGAAAATCCGGGCTCTCTAAGTATTTTTTTTTTTTTTTACCTGAACGTCAGGACCTCATTTCGTCTACCTGAGCGTATAGCGCGCTCAAACGCGTTTTTCTCGAAACAAAGTTTGCAAAATCTAGCTCCATCGTATCTCCAAAACTAATAAACCGATTCTCTTGAAATTTGAACCACATATGGTAAACATGATTCGCAACAAGATGACCCTCGATGGTTTTAAAATGTTGATTTTTACTCTTTTTTTTTGTGAAAAACTGCGAAAAAAACGCGTTTTTTTTTACTTTTTTCGTTTTTTATCTGCCATTTTTTTATTTTTTGATAAAACTTTATATCCGAGGGTCATTTTGTAGCTGGTATCATACTGAATCTAATGGACTTTGATTTTTTTGTTTCAGACAAGCCGTTGCCGAGTTGTGATGGAGCTACCTAGCCCACCTATTTTTGAGGCGTTACGTTAAACTATAGATTTTGTACTTAAAAATGAATAAAATTGAAATAAAACATTTTTTTAATGTATTTCAAGACTTCATTTATCAAGCCCAACAACTTTTATATTCATATCTTTTATAAAATCCTCAAAAAAAAATCGCGAAAATAGCATTTTTTTCGTGGCTCCAAAGTGGACTGGCCCCTTAATATTCATGTCAATATGTTTACTTCATTATTTATTCTCAGCTTGAAATTCGAGGGTGACGTTTTTTTTCTTAAACTAAATATTGGAAAATTAAACGAAATCCGAATGAGTATTTCCAGTTGTTAATTATTATTATTCTTTTTCATATATGGAGTATTTTTTATTATTTATTTATTATTTTTAATCGATCTATGTATATGTTATTAATTATTATTATTATTATTATTATATTTATTATTAATATACATATATAATAATATACATTATTAATATACATATGTGACCTCTGAAAATGCGTATATTTGAACGTTAGAGGCTATGGGTATTAGGTAAAAAAATAAGGTGTCATTAAATCGAAAAAAGCACTTGTGCCTAAGGTCTCGGGTGTGCGTGTGCACTTGCCGTCCAGGAAGAAGCACCTGACGGTCCCGGTAACCCCGGTGCACGATGAGAATCGACCGTTCGAGGGATCCTCAAGGGAAAAAGGAACGGTTGGCGCATCACCCTCGCCCTCCCAAAGGGCGAGAGACCTCTCCTTCTTCCTAATATGTGTAAACCTCTGTCTTACGTATATATGTATATATTTATATACCACGTGGGTAAGTTTATCGGGCAACGGTCGAAACCCACGAACGCCTGTCGCTTCTTCCTTTCATTTTCTTCGTCCTCACTCCATCCTTATACATTTTTTTTTCTTATTCTGCCCTATAATCGTTTACAACCGCCAAGTCGTCAGCTCGTCCCCTGAAAATTTATTGAGGAGATAAAAAATTTAATGGATCGTATCGATTTCAATATTGTTCTATCGAAAATAGAAAAATTTATTTTTTTAATGCTTCACTATTAATTTGTTAATTCATTGGTTTTTATTTATTTTTTTTTCTTCTTCTATTATTTACTGTGTTCGAATATTGCGCAGTTGAAATGTTACAAAAAAGGAAATATTAAATATTGAAAACTAGGGTTCCAAATATCTTCCGTCTCACGACGGAACAACGAAATAGGCAGGAAGAAAAGAAACGATAATGAATATGATTAAAAAATTATTCTCATCCGAAAAGTATTTTCCGAAATTAGAGATAAACGCGGGGAGGCAAAGGCTTGTGGACTTTGGCGGTTTCTCTGAGTAATTTTCTCCCAGGAAAGAGTCTCGATAAAAATTACACGGTTGGAAATTCAAGCTGGAATTTCCCACAGGGAGGATGGAGAGAAAATGGATCGGGCAGGTTAAAACAGGTAACGCTTTTACAGAGAAAGAAAGAAAAGAAGGACACTTACAATTTTCTATAACCCGAAATGCCTAAAAAAAGTGTGTAACAAAATAAAAGTGAAAAAAAAAACGAATAACTTAAAATTTGAGAAATCTAAATGAAAATGTATTAAAATTCAAATAAAATTTGGTTAAATTACACCAAATAAAAAATAAATATCAATTTATTCAAAAGGAAAAAAAATCAATAAAATTAAATTAATTTTCATCATAGAAACCATTTTTAATCGTAATGAAGAAATTAAGGGGCCAGTCCACTTTGAAAATTTCAAAAAATCGATTTTTTTACTGTTTTCGAAAGTACATACATTCAGCAATTTGTGTCAAAATTTTATGAAAATCCGAGCTCTCTAAGTATTTTTTTTTTTACCTGAAAGTTAGGACCTCATTTCGTCTACCTGAGCGTATAAACTTCAAACGCGTTTTTCTCGAAATAACGTTTTCAAAATCTAGCTCCATCGTATCTCTAAAACTAATAAACCGATTCTCTTGAAATTTGAACCACATATTGTAAACATGATTCGCAATAAGATGACCCTCGATGGTTTTAAAATTTTGATTTTTACTCTCTTTTTTTCGTGAAAAACTGCGAAAAAAACGCGTTTTTTTTTACTTTTTTCGTTTTTTATCTGCCATTTTTTTATTTTTCAATAAAACTTTATATCCGAGGGTCATTTTGTAGCTGGTGTCATACTGAATCTAATGGACTTTGATTTTTTTGTTTCAGACAAGCCGTTGCCGAGTTGTGATGGAGCTACCTAGCCCACCTATTTTTGAGGCGTTATACGTTAAACTATAGTTTTTGTACTTAAAAATGAATAAAAATGAATTAAAATGTTTTTTTTTATGTATTTCAAGACTTTATTTATCAAGCCCAACAACTTTTAAATTCATATCTTTTATAAAATTCTCAAAAAAAAATCGCGAAAATAGCCTTTTCTCGTGGCTCCAAAGTGGACTGGCCTCTTAAAACAAAGAAAAGTGTTTGTTGCGATGAATTAAAAACAAAAGTCTTAAGAAGGGGTTGGAAAAGAGAAGCAGTGCTAAAGAAAACGACGGTTATACAGTAAAACATATATATATATATATATATATAGATATATATTGATGGAAGAAGGTGGATTGTTTGCCCCTTTCCACCTACGATGCAGCCGCGAGGTCTTCTTCTTCCTCCTTCGCCTTCGTCTCGCGTGGGACCTTCGCGTGGTGGACATGAAACTTTTTTACGTTCCAAGATATATACACGCAGATACACACACAAATATAGACCAGGAGGCGCTCTCTTGGGGTGCACCTGCTATACACCTGTTGGCCGTTGCCTCTCGGCTCGTAACGTCGTCAAGAATCATGTGCAAAGCTTCCAACACATATAAACCTCAAAACATGGGGTTAAAATGGAAAAGGCGCATGTTGAGGGATTTTTCGAGTATTAAGGATTTCAAGAACATCCTTAAAGTCTTTTCCATAAGTTGATTCACGCTTTGTTCGTGTGCATGCTTTGTGTATTTATAGGCACGTATAGAAGAACGATCTTTGAGAAAGAATGACTTTTGGCAGCGGACGCGCGCCCTGGCCCAACCTGCCAACCGTCTGTGGGCCTGAACCCCTCCCTTTTGTCCCCTTTCTCTTACCTCTTCTCCCTCGCTTCTGTCTCAACGACCGATCCCCAGAAGTTACTCTCCGCATCTTCAAACGAATAAATAAATAAGAAAAAAACAAAATACAAGATAAAAGAAAGAAAAAAAGTTGGTGAATGAAAAAAATGCGGAGGAGAAGAAAGAAAGAAGGAAGGAATAAGAGAAATGAAGAAATGAAAAAATGGCTTGCGGTTCTTCATTCCTATCACCAAGCTGTCGCACCCTCTCTCATCCTTCTCTTCTCTTTCTCTCTTCCTTTTACTGTATGTGGAACTCGAAGATGAAAGAAAAAAACGGTTGAGCATCTTATTTTATTTTTTTTACTCATTGTTTTTTGTTCATTTTTATTTTTATTGCTTTGTTGTATACGAAGTACACCAGGCCTCCTCGAAGTACCTCCGCGTTCGAGAGTGGCGAAAGAGAATGGATGAAAGAAAAGGCAAAGACAGTGAGAAAGAGAAAGAGCGAGGGACGATTGAGAAAATATGCCTTTTGCTCGCTGATATACTTTTAATACGGGACCATCGTCTCGCTTCCTTCTCTCTCTCTCTCCCTCTCTCTCTCTCTCTCTCTCTCTCTCTCTCTCTCTCTCTCTCTCTCTCTCTCTCTCTCTCTCTCTCTCTCTCTCTCTCTCTCTCTCTCTCTCTCTCTCTCTCTCTCTCTCTCTCTCTCTCTCTCTCTCTCTCTCTCTCTCTCTCTCTTGCTCTTGACGGCACCGACCAGAATCGAGAAGCCCCCTGCGCAGCAGGTGCACCGCAGGTGATTCTCTCCTCCTCATCTCAACCTTTTCGATTCTTTACGCGCGCTGACCAGGGCGCCTCCTGCTCTGCGAACATCCGCACTACCAAAATTTTTCAAATTCTCTACTCTTTCTCAGCCCCAACATTTTTCCTCCCTCTAAATGCTTCGCTGTCAAGAATCATTCGATTCCCAAATATATACGAAAAGTTGTATTTATTTTTTGCGGAAAGAGCCGTTTTGACAATAACGTTCCGAGGCAACTTTAAGGCGAGCAACCACTTTAGGAGACCGTAAATTAAATTTTTTTTATCATTTTGAATTTTTTTTTTTATCATGATAAAAAAACGGAAATTTCCGCAACTGTGACAATAATTTGTTCATATTTTCATACATCGTTGGTAATTTTTTCAAGTTATTTCATGCATTAATTAAGGTGTAATCCGCTGTGTCCCCCCCTGGCGTCTCCCCATCGTCGTTGTCGATTTGCGGGAATCGTGCAGGTCGCAATTCGCATCTGAAATAGTCCAACAAATTTTTATACATTCTTGAGATGCTTTTTAAGAACATGAACCTAAGTTTTGAAAAAAAATCGAGAATCAAATGTTGGAACGGTTTTGAAAAAAAATTATCGATTTTTAGCATTTTTTCCCCCGGTATTTTGCAATAATAAATATGTTTTAAACAATCTAATCTTTCCAACTTTAGGTTCATGTTTTAACAAATTATATTACGTAAACGTGTTCCAAATTTGAAGATGATCCATCAATTATTTTTTGAGTTATGATTCCCGCAAATTGAAAAAATGTTGTTTCGAGAAAAACACGTTTAAAGTTTGAGCGCGCTTGGGAGTCAAGCGGAGAGTCTTTATCATTTATATACATACGATTAGAAGGAATCCGAATATCGTTTTGAGATTTTCAGGGTACATTCTTAAAATATTTTGCTAATGATTTATGAAATAAAAAAAAAATGATTTTTTGAAGCATCTAAAGTGGTTGCTCGCCTTAATTTTTGTGTATCTTTCATTTAAGCATTTTGAACAATAAAATAAATCTCGATTATTTTGATGTTTGCAATTTTTGTCCTTTTTTTATTTCATTTGTTCTTCAATATTGATCATGGTTTTATACAAATATTGTTTTCTTTCACAGTATAATGATGTTTATTATAGTCCTTTTCACTGGTCATCAATTTTTTGAAGTCGCTGTACTGAAAAATCCTCAGAAAATCTCAAAAAAGGCACATTTTACAATACCAACATAATGATTTCCATTTGAGTATACAGACGTATATTTAAAAGTATACATGCATTTTTAGATTCCCTATAGTCCTGTCATCGTCATTTTTGAGTTAAATGATGCAAGTTAACGAAGTGAGAGAAAAAGCGATAAAGTGCAAAGGGTTGCTTGCGTATTTGGCTGGCGTCTTCCCACACGGTTAACCGCTGTCGTCTTCAAAAATTCAGAGCGATAGGGAAGGGGCAAGAGAGAGAGAGAGAGAGAGAGAGAGAGAGAGAGAGAGAGAGAGAGAATGCATCCCTGTGGGAAAAAAGTCGTGGCAACTCTTGACGAGGGCTTTAAAAAGAAAAAACCCCCATGGATTCGGGACCCCGTAAATTTATGGGTATCGTCCAAGAGAAAGAGAAAGAGCTCGAGGGGTTTCTGGACCAGAAGATCCTCAGAGGCAGGAAGAAGATTGTTGGCTGACCCGAAGGGGTCCAAAGGGACTTTTGACCTTTCGCGCCAGACCCCAATGGACCCCAACATTCCGCCCTCTTCCTTTCATTTCCTCTTTCTTTTCTTGACCCCAATAAGTTCCCGATACTTCAACCTGATATTATGCAGCTTTGAGGTATTTAAAGGGCTCGCGATTATATAATTGTAAATGAAGAAAAATCTCGAAATTCATTCCATTAATCCTTAATTTTCTTTTAATAATTACAATGTCTCTTTAATTATTACAAAGATATTGTTCATAAAATGAAAGCGGTTTTTGGTTATTTTTATCTTAACAAAATATCATCATTCGTATTTTATGAATTTTTTTATTTTATTAAAAAAGAAACAGAATCCCTGAAAACGAAATTCATTCCGTTGAAAAAAAAAATGTATAAAAAAAAAGATCAACTGAACTTTTCTCGTATAAAAACCTTTTTCATGAATCTGAAACTTGAAGAGGCGAAACTAATTGGTCACTCTCCATTGAGCTTGAAAAATAAAGAAATCCCCCGATCGACACGTGTATTCACTATTTGCCCATTCGCTTAGTACGTTGATATATCCTCTTGAACTTCCATTCTTAAGGACCCCTTAAGTCAATACTCTAAGGGCAAACAAAAAGTTGACAAAAAAAAAAGATTTCAAAACAGCACTGTAATGTTAAAAATAAAAATAGTTTATTCAATCGTTCCATGAAAATATTGATAATTCTTTATTATTAAACACAAATTTTCGTTACTAATTTAAATGCTGCAATCCGCAGACTTAATTTTCAATTAATTTTTTTCAACGTACCTTCAATCAAAATCCTGATCTCATTCAATTGCAATCTCGGTGCAACAATGATAAAAATATCAAATCAAAAGCATATTTGAATAAAGACAAATAAAAATAATATAATAACAATAATATGAGTCCCTGATGAGAGCGAAAAACACGAGCCACGTTCCTCGTAAGAGGTAAACGAAAGAGAAGAGAAAGAATAATAAGAAGAATAAGAAGAGGAGGGATGAGAGGAAGAGTATGAGGCAAACTGAGGTGGGTAGCAAGGTGCTGCTGTTTCTGGGGCTGCCAAGGTGGCCGTTGGGGCAGCTGATCTCTTCGAATAGCAGCAGGTGAATGTGGGGAACGCGCCTCTCATATACCGATACTCTTTTACCTATATAAGTACGTATTATTATTTTTTTTACTTTTTATCGATACAAGACACTAATATAACTCTGTAATACAAGTTTTTAATGATTCTTTGAGTTTGTGAGTCATTTTAATTATTAAATTTGAATAAATATAAATATTAAAATTTCTTCTTCGAGATTTTATAATTAAGTTGGGTAATTTCATTTCTTCACTTCTTTATTTATACAAATAACTTTTTTCGTATAATGATTTGAAAAATGTTATGATGCAAGTGTATTTGCACATTTGCGTGTTTCGTTATTATTACTATGGACCTCTCTCCATCCCGCTGTTTTCCTCCCTGTCATAATTTTTCCCGCTCATTTTTTTTCTACGCTCGCGATATGAAATTGTGTGATTCCTAAGATATAAATATTTATCCACGCTTTCTCTCTTTACTATTTATCCCGAGTTCCACTTCCACACCTGCTTCGTTCATAGGGGTCCTTCAACCAATATTAACCCAGTGATGTTTGCACGAGGATCACAGATGAACAAAGGACTATTTGTCGAAATTGAAGAATCTGTAAAAAAAAAAGAAATAGATCAATCGCAGTTATTTTTTGTCTCTGTTATTGAATATGAAAATATAAAATCACAGGCTCTAATTTCTTGTGGATAGTGATTTGAAAGAAAAAATATCAGTTCGTCCTTTAAATTCAGCTTTATAAAATAAAATGTTTCTCAATCTTCGGTAAACCCGCCTGTTTTTTTTTCCTATTTTCCTCGTTTTTTCGGTTCGTTGCTTGCATTTTTTTTTTTTTTTTCATAAGACGGTAAAGCACGTATTAGCGTTTGAATATAGAGTACTAACTGGAACGCAATGTTGTTGGTTGTAAAGTGGTATAGGGGCGAGGCAAGAAGGCGTAAAGGAGAGTGAAAGAGAGAGGGACAGAGAGAAAACGACTTCCTTGATCGTTTTCTTCGTCTTTGGTTCCCATGTCCTTTTGCTCGTTCGTTTTCGTTGGAGCGCGCGGGTGTTTATATCTATCTATATATATATATATGTATAATTCTTATATATGTATGGACGATGGGTCTTTCCGTTGTCGCCGATTCCCATGGACTTCCTAAACATTGACTTCCTCGTCGAATTCAACGATGTCCATGAACCGGCAGATGGCCTATTAATTCGTACATGAAGACGAGCACGATGAGGAGAACATTTTCTTGACCCTCTCTATCTTCCTCTCTCTATTCCTTATTTTTATATTTCTATTTTTCTTTGTGTTTATCTACCTTTCTCTTGCTCTCTTCCACTCTCTTTCGTTCTTTATATTTTTTCCTTTTTGATATTTTTCTTCTTTTGTTGTAATCTATTTTTCTTTCTTTTTATTATCTGTCCTTGTTTCTGTGTTGTATATTCTTTATCTGTTTCAACCCCTCACGAGGATTCTCACTCCCCTCCCCCCCCCCCCCCCACCCCTTATTCGTGCACTTGTCTTCACCACAACGTTTTTTTTTCTTCCATTTATTCATTATACCATTTCCGTTATATTTCCGTCTTGTCTTAACTTCGTTCACACGCACTTAAGGACGAATATTTAATTGAAGTACGAACCACGTATAACGGTCGTGAGCGAGGACTTATTTTAAATTATCTTTGTAAAATTTTATCGATTGAAGTCATTCTCACCTGCTTCGCACAATGTTCAGTTAGTTGATTTATTGATATTGTCTCTTTCTTATCAGAGTTTACTTTTTCACACCCCCGTGACAAGAAAAATTTAAGTATTTCATTTTTATTTCATAATATATATATATTTTTCAAGAAAAACTAAAAATTCATTGAAAGAAGCATCAAATGGTAAAATTTAAATAATTATCGAGAACTCGTTGGATCGTGGGACTCATCGCAGCTGTAGGTAAAAATCACAGATTTCCTGGCGCCAGGGTACAAGAAGGGCAAAAAAAAAAGGCGAAAAGGCAAAAGAGAAAAAAGAGAGACAGATTAAAAAGAACAATAGCGGAAAGAGGAGAAACAGAGGGTAAATAAAATTGAGAAAGAGAGGAAGAAGGGGAGGGGGCGGGAGTGAAGGGGAGGGATGGATCTAGACGACAAGTGGTCAAAGAATTCACTACTGTCCGCGCACAAATCGTTGATGCTGGAACGTTTAAGTTGTTGTTGCGGTCCACGGGAGATCTCGAAGAGATGCAAGGTCGAGATGAATCTTTGGAATGAAATAAAGGGGCCACCGAGAGACTGGAGACTCCGATCTTTCAGGACATGAGTTTAAGAGAGAAGGAAGGATAAAGAGAAAGAATAGAGAGAGAGGGAGGGAGGGAGAGAGAGAGAGAGAGAGAGAGAGAGAGAGAGAGAGAGAGAGAGAGAGAGAGAGAGAGAGAGAGAGAGAGAGAGAGAGAGAGAGAGAGAGAGAGAGAGAGAGAGAGAGAGAGAGAGAGAGAGAGAGAGAGAGAGAGAGAGAGAGAGAGAGAGAGAGAGAGCGAGGGGGGAGGGAGAGAGAGGGGGGAGAGAGAGGGGGGAGAGAGAGAAGGGGGGGAGAGGGGGAGAGAGAGAGAGAGAGAGAGAGAGAGAGAGAGAGAGAGAGAGAGAGAGACGAATGAATCGAGATATAGTGTCTATGTAGCTGAAAGAGAGATAGGATCTGAAATGGCTCCCGTCTTCAGCGTGACTGGTAATGCTCTTCAAGAAACTAAGAGAGAGAGAGAGAGAGAGAGAGAAAGGCAGAGAACGAGATACAGAAACCCGGAGGCTCTTTGATAATTGCCGACTCCGTGTACTTACGCATACATAAAAAAAAAAATACGTAGATTTAAACCTGGACACACATCCACCATTTTATTATAACCGACCAACCAAACGAATATTGTTTTGACGTTCAATTACCCCCTTTTTTATTACTCCTTCAATCTTTTTCGCCTGTGTTTTTTTTTTTTTTTGTTAATTTACGGGGGGTATATTAGTCGGTAATATATACTGTAGATTTGCGATTAACTTCTCAAAGATTGGGACAACAAAATCAAGGCTCTATAAAAATAAAAAGTGCTATAATTCACCATACTTTTGTGGAAAGTCCTGGCAATGAGAAAGTAAAAAAAAAAAAAGATTCGAGTCTGAGAATCGTGAATAATTCGGAAAGTCACAAATTTGGCTTTGTTGAATTTAGTTGATTTTTTTTCAGTCCTCCAAAAACGTGAACTCAATGAATCAAATGATCCTCCTCCAATGATACTTTCGTATCAATTTACGACGATACTGATCCAAATAAATATTAAAAAAAATGATTTCTTCAAATTAAGGCCTTATATACGTCCAGAATTTTCAAAAAATCGATTTTTTTTTTTACAGATTATTATTCTCTATAGTTTTAGGCGTATTTCTGTGTAAGTCGATTGTACAAATTCCCCATAAATCGAAAGTTATTATAGAAAATGTGACCGCCCAACGAGAGTCTGATGCGCGCAGGTAGATGTCTCGAGCGAAACGCACTTGAAACTTTAAATGCATTTTTCTCAAAACTACTTTTTCTGGCGCGGTCTGCATGATAACTCATACAGTTTTTAATATTTTTTGATGCTTTTTTTTTTAAATATTCGAAATTGTTTTCTCTATAGTCTGTCGAGTCAGATTTTTGATGTTGTGATTAAAAAATTTTATAAACATAATTAAAGTGTGACATTTATGACACAAAATGCACACTTTTTTTTAAACTGCCGTAAATTGCCAAAATTTTTCGAATTTCAAAAATCCGGCTCGACAGACTATAACTACAACTTTATTTTACAAGAATTTTTTTACGTTTTGCAGATCCATCAGCATTTCAAGAAGAAATGATGCAGACCGTGGAGCAACTTTTTTTTCATAGTGCTTCGGGAAACGTGATTTTTTATGTTGTAATTTTTGAAAAAAAAAAAATGAAATAAATTTTTTTATAAAGTTTAAATACTAATAAACAATGTGCAAAAATTATTTTTATTAATTTCTATTGGTATCTCTTCTAAAAACAGTTTTTCTTTTAGCGCGTTTTAGGCGCTGCTGGACGTATGTAAGGCGTTAAATATTCGAGAGTAAAATTTATAAATATGTTATTAAATACATAACGTTCATTAAAGACTCTCAATGGTATTTAGACAGTTGCAAAACTCTCGCTATTCGTTGGAGGAAAAAAAATCCATCATCATGTACAAGACCCTTTCCCTTTCACTGTTCCTTTATTGTTGTATTCTCCATTTTTTTCACATTGTACTCAAGGGATGTGGAGCAAGAAGGTCGAATTATTGATAGAAAAAATATGTGTTTTGTACGGAGTTAGGTCACAATGGGTTAGGCGAACACCCGCACCTACGTACATAATAATACGAGTTTACGTATCCTGGAAGTGGAAAAAAGGGCAGTATGCCCTTGAGAGAGGAAAAGCAAAGGATGCGATGAAAAATAGCGTGAAAACACCCAATGTTAGAAAACTATTTTTATTCTGCATATATATGTATTTTTACAATACATAACTGGTGGGATTACGTAGGCGCCCTTGGGATGCCCTTCCTATTCAGAAATTGCTGCTTCAATAGGGATCTCTCGAAAAAGGATAATATCCGCTACCGAAACGAAATCAGAACGAAGCTCAACGTGAGAGAAAACCGTCTGTCGTCTTAGTACAGTTTTTTTTTTCTTTTTAGTGAATCCATTGTGATAATATTTTTATTCGCTACTTTTGCAATGGAATCTTTCGATTTGTTTTTTTCTCTAGTTTAAATAAAAAGCAACGTTGCTAATAATTTTTTAAAAAATTTTTCTTTACCTTTTTTCGCAATTAACGATGTTGACATAATTTTATACTATTTTTAGTAATAAATTGCTTAATAAATGGATGAAAAATGCTAAAGTTAAATAAATTGTCCGTGCGAGTCTTCTGCTCATGGCAGAATTTTTCCCCGTCGTCAAAAAATCTATATAGTAGACATTTTTCGTAAGGCGTACAGTAAATGCTCTCTGGGATCCACCTGTTGCCCCCACCACGAGGTTAGAAGCGATCTTGACGTAACGTGCGCGAGGAAATAATGGGGAAAGAAAATATCAAGCACATGTGATCGATAAAGGCAAATGTGTGAGTTTTTGGGGTCTTGAAGGCAGTCTCGTGCACGTGTGCGAGTTTAACAGAAGAAGAAAGACATTGAAGAAAAGGTTATGAAAAGCGAGGGACAATATTGGGGGGAGAGGGAAAATAAAGGGGGAAAAAGAAAAAGTTAAGGGAGGGAGAAGACATGCGTGCTCTCAAGTTCCGCTGGCTCCACATTTTCGAATGAGTTGCGTGCGATTTTTGCCTCTCCAAAGATAAAGAAAAGTATAAAGAAAAAAAACGAAAGTGAGAACTTCGAAACAGCGCAAGAGAGAATAAATAAAAATGTAATAAGAGAGAAAGAAAAGAAAGATGTACGACATAAAAGATGGGGAGCCAAGAAATCGAGAAAAAAACAACAACGTTGTACGCGTTCATGTATGGAAAAAGTGGGATATGAAAAAAGGGGCCCACGAAGGAGATGATGAAGAAGAAGGAGAAAAAAAAAGATCGAGACGCCCCCAGCAGAGCGAACCTCTGAAGTGTTCTCTCGTCCTGTCCCACGCTCGAGGCTAGACTCAACTCTCCAAGAGTTCCCAGTCGTTCTTCTCCTTCCCCCGCCCTTGAATAACCGACAGCTATCAAACGGTTGGTTCAGATATATTGGAAGACAAAATAAATATTATTTCACTGTTGAAAAAAAATCTTTAATCGACTCATAAATAGTGCAATATTTTTTTCCATACTCACGAATTAATCCAATGTTTTCTCCTGCATGTCAAATGAAAAAAATAAATATACCGCGACTCGAGATTAGTTTATTTTGGTTCTCAAGACCCGCTTATCATTGTTTATGTATTTTTGTTCAACATTTTTGAATCAATAATTAAAAATCGAGACAGCGTAAAAAAAAATTATGCACCTCTGAAAAAATATCAGCTGGGGGTCGAATTTCGATAATATAAAAAAAATAAAGACAAAATTTTGTATACAGAGTGAATTGTTCCAACACTTTTTTTGTATGCTCGTCTACTCTCACTTTTATCTTTTTTAATGATGCTGTTTTCGACGTGAACTCGGAATTATCGAGACTTTCGTTACATCCAACGTTTCAGTTCTGCAGGAGGTCAATTTTTTTTTGCCTCGTCAACAGAATTTGATATCCAAAGAAAGAGACAGCAATGCAATTTCTTAGTACGATGGTATCTATGGATGTTTACGAGTTTCGATTAATTTGTTAGTCATCGTTATTAGAGTAAATTTATGCAAATGTTCGTAAAGTCAATTTACAAATATCGAATTTAATTTTTGTTCGATTGGATTCGATTGGAGCTAAGATAATTTTTCTGTATTTTTATTACTATATTTTTTTTCATCGATTTTTTTGTGTGTTTTTTCATAGATCCGAATTATATTTGCGTTTGAATCTTAGATTACAGAAAAAAATGATTAAACAAATGATGAAAATTGAACAAATTTGATAAAACCCAGAAGTTGAAACCTTTTATTTGTTTTACCATAAGTAGGTAAACTTGACTCAAGATTGCTTATCAGTCAAAACAGGAAGAAAATCGGAAAAATATATCATTTTGACATCGGATACTTTTTGGCAATGTGAAAAATCTGTTACGATGTAATGGTGTGTTTTTTTTTGTTTTGGAAGCTGTGCAACGAGATATGGCAACGTGAGCCATTATACCATGGGCCAGTCTCAAAAAAAATGTCGCTGTAAAAGCCGCATGGTAATTTGAGCCCTTTTTCGGCATTCCGAGTGACCTAATTGGGACCACCGGGGTCGTCCCCCCTCCCTTCCTCCCTCTTTTCCTTCTTAACCAACGAACCATTGTAACTTGCAAATACAGCGTAATACTGTAACTCCTGCAATTAAACTCCTCCTCCCTTACCCTGAAAAGGCCCTTGTAATTGGACTGATTTATGGTCGAACTGATAATTTTGTCCCAGCTTCCACCACTTCCGGATTCGATAAATCATTGATTATGTAAATATGGTTAATTCTCAATGCAAATGGAAAATAATTTGTCGCTTTAAAAATTCAATTACTCGAAAAAAATGATTTTATTCTACACTGGAAAAAAAATTAAAGTATTGCCAACTACGCGGTGAGGTTGGACGAATTTCATTACACCAATAGTCATATTACGTTTAGTTAATCATCCGGTGGTTGATCCATTGAAAGTCACGTCGTTGAGACAACTACTTCACGATTTTGCCGCTAAATTTTAATTTAATTGAGTTGAGTGTATTTCATGTGATACAACCGCTATAAATGGTTACATTGAAAAAATAAAAATAAAACTTGCGACACAGAATCGATTGAATTTGAAATAGTCACACGGAGATTAAGTTGTATATGGTTTGTCCGTGACTTGATAAAATAATAGCATCGAATAAACTTCTCTGCGAGAATTGAATTCATTGACACCATAGATCAACGGAATATAATTTGTGATTAAGCTAATTACCTAGTAGTAATTTGGATGAAATCGTTTGTTACTATTCAAACAAATAAACCTTTTGCTAAAGCCACTAAAGTTTCGTTGCGCAAACAATAAGTTTTGTTTAACACGAATTATAAATATTGTAACAGGACAGTCTTATTCCCTGGCTGGATTTCTGGTGTGGCAGAAATCCGCTAGAGGGCCACGGACGGAGCGCTCTCGCGTAAGCGTCGCACCGCCCGTGTGCCCATAAGACTCCGACATTAAATCATTAAATAATGAACACTCCGACCAATGGTCGTCGAGAAAACCCGAATCCTTGTTTAACGAGGTAAAAAGGTCTAAGGTCTTATCGTACAATTAAAGTATGCTGATATAAAAAGGGTTTTGCCACCTGATTATGTCAGGATAGGCACTTTAGGAGAGAGTAAAAAATCGATTAATCGTATTTACTATTGAAAGTGGCAAAATATAAAATTAAAAATATCAAATAAAAAATATTCGAAAAAATATATATACAGTGGCGTGCAAAAGTTTCGGGCTATCCTATTTTTTTCCAGTTAATTGATAAAATATTTTATTTCTCCACTCGTTCATTGTTCAAAATATTCAAGAGAGTTAGAATGAAGGTAACAACGTCGTATATTATATTTAATTATGGCGTATTTTTCGTGTACTACGTGGAATGACTGGTCGGTGTGCAAAAGTATCGGGCCACTATATCGCCGCGGCTTCGTACGCACGGTTTGTTTACATTTTTTTCTTCATTAGTTTCAAAACATGTCCTACAATGGAAAATTCTTTCTGCCACAATGCCGAAACATACGAATATTCAGCTTCGTGAAATCGTGTTAAAACTTTTGTCAGAAGGAAAAAGTTCTCGTGATATTGTGGAGACTTTAACATAACGGCATAAGTACCGTTAATCGTATTATTACTAAATATAAATTAACAAACTCACTTTGTGACAAAAATCGGAACGGTAGACCGCAAAAAACTTTGAATCGCGTCAACAAAATTATAAAGAGGAAGTGCATTGTAGATCCACGAAAAAGTGCTGCAGATGTTTCCCGGGAATTGCAAAGTGAAAATCTAGCTGATGTTAGTCAGAGTACGGTATCTCGACGTCTCAAAGCTGCGGGGCTGATTGGACGTGTTGGTGTAAAAAAACCATTGATTAGCAAAAAGAATAAGAAGGCTAGATTAGACTTTGCGAAAAAATATCAGCGCTGGACGGTATCAGATTGGCGGAAAGTACTTTTTTACGATGAATCGAAATTTCAATTATTCGGAAGTGATGGTCGAAAGTACGTAAGACGTCCAGCAGGTACCAGATATAATGTAAGGTACCAAATTCCTACCGTAAAACATGGTGGCGGAAACATTAAAGTTTGGGGAGCATTTTCTGATGATGACGTTGGTCCGCTGGTGGAAATTCATGACAATATGGACGCTGCAATGTACAGGGACATACTACAAGATCATATGCTCCTATTTGCAATGAAAAATTTGCCGCGTGATTGGGTCTTTAAACACGATAATGATCCGAAACACGCTTCGCGTCTTATTAAAAATTTTCTTCAAAGCCGGAAAGTCCGCCTTCTTGACTGGCCATCGCAGTCACCGGATTTAAATCCTATTGAACACCTGCGGCAAGACCTCAAGCATCGTGTTGGAACGAAAAATTACTCCAACAAAACGGAATTGTGGAATCATTTGCGAAGTGAATGGGAAAAATTGCCACGACAACGAATCAAACAACTAATTGGGTCTATGCCTCGTCGGTGCGCTGCAGTCATCGCTGCTAAGGGCATGGCAACAAAGTATTGAGTCGAGTGGAGAAGACCAAGACATGCTTCCTTATTTTTCAAGTTTTTTGTTATTTTTTTCATACCCACAAGTACGCGGCCCAATACTTTTGCACAGCCAGTCATAAAAAATTGTTGAACAATTAATGATTTAAGATCGATATCAATGTATACAACCTATTGTTTCTAAATATAAGTGATTACGTGTTATCATTACTCGTTTGTTTTTCTCCCACCACCATATTTCTGTTCAATGTGCATAAAAAATAGGGTGGCCCGAAACTTTTGCACGCCACTGCATATAAAATTTTTTTAAATATTTCTTACACTCATTTCAAAATCATAATTGTTCGGTACAATCACTATGCATTTCAATTACACAATGCAATTCATTTAATCCAAACATGATTGATACAATTGATTGAAACATTTTTCCCCATTTCTCGAGCAATGCGATGATACTATTTCAAATATTTATTGAATTGCATTTCCAAAATTGTTTTAGTTCTATTGAATATTTAAATTTTTACCTCAAATTGCGGGCGTAGTTGGCTCAACAAAATACCTTCAACTATGCGCAGAGGTTGCGTCAACTACGCCATTGGTTTCGCCGTATCCAACCTCAGTGCGTAGTTGAGAAAACTACGCCTCCGTTGTCAACGCTATGCCATTTTGATGAAATAAAAAATGACAAAATACTCTACGATTAAATAATAATTAAATACCGAAAAAATATGCAATTTTTTTCACTAATTTTCCTCTAATATTTTTGCATCCACGAATAACTAATATAAGGAAATTGGACCATTCCAGGTATTTAAGTAATATATATAGGTCTATAATATTGTATCGTCGTCTTGCGCTCGAGGTCTTTGCAGCACCTGCTCAACCATCTCGCTCTCTCTTATTTTTTTCTTTCTTTCTCCCTCACTTTTCATCTCTTTCTCCTTTGATCCTATCCGGAGTTACGTGTATACAGAGTTTATCCCTGCGGAATAAAGAGCGGGGATCGAGAAGTTGGACAAAGACCCTTTCGGATTAATCTATCCTTCGTCCTTTTTTTCTTCTCTCGCTTCCTCTCTTTCTCTCCTTCGTTTTTACACGTTCTCGATCTTCTACCGTACTTTACATCGATACTCGTGTCGTCTGCACACGCTCGATCGTCAAATATCGTGGAGAGAGACTGTAAAAGATGAGAGTATGAGAGGCGCGGGCGCGTGGAAGGACCGACCTTCAATGGAACTCGATCTTACGTCGAGCTGAGTGTAGGCCACGGTCCCACATATCAAGGGCCCCCCCAACAGGCCTTTCCCTATGTCTCTTCAGATCCTCCTCTTTGGACCATACACTCACACATATACGCGACTCTGTATTATTAGTTATATACACGCATTTTTCCATAGGCAATTCCGGGTCATACGATTTGTATAAATTTTAGTAGTAATAAAAGTTATAAAAAAACGTATAATGAATCGAAATTAATGAAAATAAAATGTTACAAATTGATTTGCAAGTTTCTTATAAATTCGTCTTCAGGGACAAAGTAGAAACAATTATGGATTATTTTGTTTGCACAAGTTTGTAGTAAAAAAAAACGTTTAAAAAAAAGCACAATATTTAATCAAATTATTAAAAATTTAATATCGAAATTAACTATCGTTTTATGGAGATTCTACAAACTGTATTATGAAGAAATTCTATTTAAAGTCAAGAGAAATGCAAAACTTGTTGATGGAAAAGAAAGCTGCAATCCCAGCCATTTTTTTACTTGGTGGAATTCATGAAAAAATGTTAAGTTTAAGAAAAAACGACGAAAAAAAATGATACGAAATCCACAAGTGTCATTTTTTTTCGTCGCGATAAGGATCAAAGGAATTTTTTTAAAAAAACTTGAAAATTAATATTTGTGTTTCCTTTGTCTATGATAGGCCGAGAAATTAGAATAAGAATAAATGAAGAAATCGAGAAGATGTCGAATCGGCCTTGAAGAGCCCCTACGTTGAGGAAATAAATAAGAAGTGAAGATGAGCATATGCGTATTATTATTGTTATTATTATTATCGGTGTACGTATAGGAGAACTCAATATACGAGAAGAGAATGCGTAAGAGAGCTACTCGAAGCAGGGGGCAAGGCCTCTATTACCTACGAGACTCTTCTCCCGTCTCTCCCGTCCATATTTATTTCCATCTCCTTCGCAGCTTCTTTCCGCCGTACCGTATATTAGCTATATATTGTGTTTGCCCACACGTAGATCTCGGCTCCTTTGCCATCGACCAGCGACCAAAGTAGGCCCGCATTCATCGCGAACAAAAAGAAATGTACAAAAAAAGAAATGGTAAAAAAAAAAGCAACGTCAAAAATTTTGCTTGAAAAAAGATCGAAAAAAATAATTGGGTCATTTTTTTCCATTACGTTAAAAAATCAATAAACGATCCGAATGAACAAGAACATTGGAGCATTGATAATTTTTCAATAATTCAATTGGTACAATAAATTTTGCAGTATTTCATTTTGTTTAACCGATGACACAATCACGAGGAAAAAAATCTCGATATAGTTGAACTCTCATGTAGAATAAGAATACTGCAAATTTTACGGGCCGATAAAATATAATAACAAATACGAAGTGCATACTTAATAAAATTCATGGAGGCTCAACATAACAAAGTAGTAAGAAGAATGGTGATTGTTGGTCGGTAATAACGACTTAATAAACAACAATAAGAATATAAATAATGATAATAAAAGAGTACGGTCAAAATGGAAAACAGTATAAATGACTATAATTACGAAAAATGTTGGGGGTAAGTTGGGTTACGTAACGAGGAGGACGAGTTTTACGATCGAGAGGAAAAAAAAAAATTTTAATCTTGCAGCCAAGAAAAAAATCGTAAGTCAGTAAAAAAAGATACTCAGTAAACAAAAATAAAGTAAAAACGTAATAAGAACGCCAAATAAAAAATGAAAAAAAAGAAAAAGAAAAAAGAAAACGTAAAAAAATATTTAAAAAAATGTACAGAGTAGATTTTTGGAGTACGAATATTCGTGTACTTGTACACGTGTGTATTTTTCATTGCTGGGAGCCGAGAGAGTGAAAGAATGGTCAGGGTGGGGTGGAGGGTTGGAGAGGATGGGAAAAAGGAGGAGGAGGAAGGGGGGACTTAAGGGTGAGTGGTGGTCGCGTGGTGGGGGGGTTAACTGAGGTTAGGGCCCCCCTCCCTACTCCGAAGAGGCCCCGAGAACGACTCCCGTAGGTGCCCATGGCCGCAAACGCCACACCATCGTCCCTGACGAGGGTACCCAACAAGAAAGAAAGAGAGAGGAAGAAAGAAAGAGAGAAGAAATAAAAAAAAGGGAAAAACGAACCGAAAACCCACAGCTCGAGCCCAGCAGCGCGGGACTTCTTCTCGTGGTAGTCTCAGTTCGAAACCATCCTTGGAAACTCGCGGTTCGAAGCCAAACGTCGTTTTCGAAACGTCTTCGTAACGCGACGTATTTTGCTTCGACGACAAAAAAAAAAAAAAACACCACGTGTCTTATTTATTTAAACACATATAGACATATTTTTATATTTAATTTTTTTCAATTATATTTTTCAACCGTATTGTTGTTTCGACGAAACAATAATTATTAAATTAATATTAGTCATCTGCGAACTACGCCAAAGGCCTTTTTTCGATTCATCATTTTGGATCTTTTACGTCGAAGTGTTTGGGACTGGAGTGAATTTTTTTTTTTTTTTTTTTTTTTTTTTTTCATTTACTTTTTAATTTGTAATTGGCTCGCTGATTTTTGGATATTTCGTTGTTTGTAATTGTGAGAAAAAGTCACACGTTGGATTTACCTTTTGTTTGTGACCACGTGCTCCAATCACGCTGACACTCAGCAAATACTCCTGAGTGCCGTTCGATCATCTGGAAATTTTTCTTTCTTCGCATTTACGAGATTCATGAGATTGTGAGAGGGAGACTGAGTGTGGAAGACAGAGCGAAGAAAATCGCAGTTTGAAGATTCTGGGACTTTGCTGACGATCCTGACGGACGAGGATCGATCTAACCGGCTGATCTGCCGTTGGTAAGTGCCATTTTTCCCCCTTCGAGATCTTTGTCTCATGAAAATCATGAGAAAATTTCTTCTCTGGGATTTCCCTCGACTCGGATTTTGCGACAGGTGTATTTTTTTCTCACCGTAATAAAGGATAATTGACGTTTTTTGATTTTGTATAGTTTTGGCTTAAAAAAGTTTTTTTTTTTGAGATCTTATCTTTTACGACTTGAGAAATGCACTTGTCACCAGAAATCCGAACTTTCCTATCACTTTAGCACATCGCAACAGGTTCGATTATGGTCAGAAACTCCAACTTATATTTCAACCCCCTTCCCTCCCCCCCCCCCCTGTCGCCCCCTCCTCTACTAAACCCAAATTCGAAATAACAGATTTATTCACGATGGGCTCGAAAAAATCTCTTGCTTTGACTTTTAAATTAGTCGCTTTCTATAATGCAGACCAACCGTCACTCGCCCACTGACGTTCGTTTTAATTAACGAAGATCGACAGCCCGAAAACGAGAAACCCCTGCGGGACAGATAAGAATTGTGAGGGATCCGCGGCAGGGGAGATTTCCCCGAACTCTCTGTTCTCCTATCTTTTTGTGCAGCCTTCCATGTTTAGAAGATACCAAAAGAAACACGAAACTTAACTTTTTTCAAATTGGTGGTATTTTGATATAACTGCGATTTTTTTCCCCATCATTTCAAGTCAGAAAAGATTTTTTAAATCTCCAATTTTTATCTGCTCTTATGGTTTTTTTAATCTAAAAAAAAAATGAAGCGGACTTTTTCTTCTAAAATTATGATAATGATTGATTGATTAATTGATCGCTTTTATTTTTAAACCTTGTTTAAATTATCTTACCTTAAGGGAAATTCATACAAAACGAGAACAATTAGATGAGGTGAGACCTCAGGAAATATTTTACAATGAGAATACACTTATTGAATATAAAAGTATGAAATACACGAATAAAATAATAACATAAAAACATAATGAAAAAATGGAGACAATAGTATAAAAATAAAGCATAAATGAATAAAAAATTAGCAAAAATGTTCTTACGAGTTCTTTGTGCCATAAGAAAAGATGTAAGATCCTATCAAAAGTCTGGTTCAGAGACACGTGAAAACTAGACACAAAGGAAAAACTCCTGGTCTTTTCATTGAGCGATATTGGCTCCGCAATGTACCTCTCTCTTTCTCTTTCTCTAGGGGCCCCTTTCATTTTATGTCTTTTCCAAGCTTGCGTATAGGACAAGGATTTCACATGAAATCGAGGGAGTCCCACACATATTGGGGTGTAGCGGAACGGGGAGGAAAAATGGTAACGAAAAATCATTCTTACGAGAAATGGGACACATCGATGATTCGCTACAGCGACATTGAATATTTGTCCGAGTAAAAATAAGGACAGAACGAGAGAGACAGGCGAAAAAGACAGAGCAAGAGAGAGAGAGAGAGAGAGAGAGAGAGAGAGAGAGAGGGAGAAAAAAAATAGGAGATGTACAGGCAATAACCGTGCGACAATGTGTCGAGGGGTGTGGAGACACCCCTTGTGCTTGTGTGCAGTGTTAGTGACACACAAGTCCGTGGGGGAGCCACGGGCACAGTTCATGGCGAAATATAATGGGGGCCCATCGGGAAGCTCAACGCAAAAGCGTATATACAACTTTTATATAGAAATAAGAAGAAGAAGAAGAAGAAGAGGAACGGACCCCTCCCTGAGGATGGGATTATCTCGGGGTCCTGGGGCAGGTATCCGTGACGCGAGAATTTTTCAATCGAATCGAATCCTCGGGGGCCCCTGCAGAGTGCGTTTCCCCCACTCGAAATCTCTGACATTGTATCACACGGGATACAGTATATTATTCAATGGGATTGCGCAAAAATTCCTGTACTTACGCTCTACAGGCTGTCTCAAATACATGCCCACGTTGTGAGAGATTGATCGTTAAATCCTGAAGAGGAAAGTCTTTGGACATTTTTCTCTATGATGGACCGTTGAGAAGATATTAGTTAATTAGTTTCAGCCAATCTGGAGCGCTGATAAGAAGAGGGGACGTGGCTAGCGGTGAGCGATAACGCTCGAGCCAATCGGCCGTGGGAGAAGGGGCGGAACAAGTTTCTCACATCCCGCGCTTTTTCTCCGATTCGCTCCTGATTGGCTGTCACTAATTAATAAATGTCACTTCAACGATGCATCGTAGAAAAAAATTACCTAAGACTTTTCTCTTCAGAATTTCACGATCTATTTGTATTATAAATTTCCGGTACAAATTTTAAGGCCTTCTGTATATATGTGCAAGAACTTGCATGTGATGGATTTTTCATTGTTCTCGTGTGTGGGAGTCCATCAGAGAAAGATTCTGTCCCAAAAAAGGGACCTTTCACTTGCATCACTTTTTTTGTTGCCTCGTTCCATAATAACATAAGCGGGCTCATGAAAAGCATGGAAAAGGGAGGAAAGTGCCGGGGAATCGGGAGCAGAAAGGGAAAGGACTGAGAGAGGGGAGATCACCTTTTCGGAGATCAACACCTAACGTATTTTTTTCCATACACTCTTTGCCAACCGTTCTTAGGGTGACAGTAACGTGCTCAACCTTTGTCGGGTATTCCCCGCAGGATTTTCACACTTTTCAAGGATTGACGAATGCATATATATATATATATATATATATATATATATATACATGTATAGAAGTTCCACAAGGGCTGAAATCTGGCTATAAAATTTTGGAAAATCCAATAAGAGATTAGGAGGAATGACTAGTGGGAATCATTCGACGAATGTGACATTTATTGAAAAAAAAATCTGTGGATTTCAAAACTTTTTTATTCATTCACAAATTTTTTTAAATGATGATAGATAAAATTACTTAATGGGGCTATGAAAGAAGATCAATAATTTATAGTTACATCAGCATTCACTTACGAAAATATGAAAAAAAAAATCAAGCTAGTCCAGGCAGAATCAACCAGCTAATCAAATATGAGATTATTAAATAGATTTTGCTCTTAAAGTATTAATTCCAATCCTATAATGTATCTCCATAATAATCAGATATTCTGACGACAAATTACATGTTTTATCAGTTTGAAACACGATCTAAAGATTTTGTAGTGAAAATAGTCTATTGTTGGCCTAAATATCTATGAAGCCTGGCTTAATTGATCATTTTCAACATTATTCGGTGCAAAGTGCGCATAAAAATAGAGCATCCGAAAAAATGAACAAAATACTTTTGATGTCTTTCATCATAATTTTTTTTTAGAATTTTTTCAACATGATTAATCTTTAAAAGAGGACAAAGAAATTTTATTTACATGCAAGTAAAGAGGTGACACATGTCATTTTAATCAACTACAAATATACTGTTAAACTATAAAAAAAAATAATTTTCAATAATTTCTCGTCGAGAAATCGGTTGAGAAATAATCAGGAGAGAAAAAAAAACAAAATGGCGAGTAAAAGAAATAAAGGATCCGGAAACGTGATTTCGGTTGACCAGAGGAGTCGGTTGGGATGGAAGAAGAAAATATTCATGTCCCTTTTTTCCTGTATCGAAGGTGCGTTGATCACCTATGAACTTTAACGAACCGTTACACTCGAGGCGTTCTGGTAGGAAACTTCTCCGGATGATTCGAAGGTTTCTAATCTCGTCCATTACTAGACAAAGGAAAGTGAGGGTAGAAAAAAGAGGAGCGTAAAAGAAGAAATGAGAGAGAAGAGGTGGATGTTGGATGGTGAGTTTTGATGGAATTGATGGGACGAATGGTCCCGTGGAAGGAACGACAGGATAACCGGTATCCTGTGGCAGGACCGTTAGCCAGAATGGCGTCAAGGGTCGTAACGGTGGCCCTATTTTTTTTTTCCTCCATCGTCCCATCTTCATCACGGGGGACCGGAAATAAAGCTTGGAAACTTTGTTCAAGACAAATTTTACTACGGCATTTTTTTAAATTCTCCCCCCGCTCCGCAAACACCTCGGGGGACAGTTTAGAAACGTGCGAAGGGCTCCAGGGAGACGATTGTTCGTTCTAGCTCAGCTACGGAGACAGGTTTTCATTTAAAAGCGCATATGCTAATGAACCCGAGCTCCGAGGCCAGTGCAACTCTTGCAGATAATACAACTAGAGAAATCCCCTTTGTCATCCTTGTCCCATATAAGGGAAGAAGTCCGCAAGTGGGCAAACCACCCTGTCACAAAAAACCCTCCATTTATTTGCATATTTTCGGCCCGCGTCTCTTTTTCAACCCCTCCCTTCGCCCTGTCCAGGGGTTGCTTGTTGCTTGATCCGGGGGAACGAAGTGTCCCGTGTGGGAATTTCTTATTTCGGTTAGTCCGGTGAATTTAGGGAACGTTACGATTTGAGAAACATTTTTTTCGTCTAATTTTCTGACCTATCACTAAATTGTAGCATTAATTTTTATAATAGGGTAAAAAACGTGGTTTTTTATCCAAATGAATTCCCCAGACTCACATTTTCGTCCTAATCTACATTTTTTCCTCGAAAAAATGGTTTCAAAAAAGTCGGGTGGTTCCGATTCCACCTTCGTAAATCCATAGCGAAACACCTCTCTGTGATGTATGAGCGATCGGTGTACGGCTTTGGTAGCCTCCCGTGGACGGTTCTCATCGTGCGGATGATGGCTCTCTAGCCGTGCACTGGCTGGCTCATTGCATCACAGCTGAGGAGGTGCCTGCCTGAGCGCCTCTGGTGCGGCCGCGCTTGAGCGTGCTCGCATTGCCATCCGCGGAGATTAGTCGGGCATTCGCTGTATCGGCAAGGTTTTCTGCAGTTTCCCTTCGCCCTCGGTAAATGCGATACAGCGCGGGAATAAATCGGCTGCAGCCGCACGTGTGGGAGAATGGATGGAAGAGTAGAGGAATAAGTGAAGAAAGAGCGGGGAGGCTAAGAGGGACGGACCCTGGGCCGTGGAAGTAACGATCACGGGGGCGATTGGTTACAAAAACCCCAATTGGTTGTTTTGGTTTAAAAAAAGATGCATAGTTTAAAGATGAAACAAGATATGAAATCTTACGAAAATTCGAAATGAAGAGTTGGAAAGGACTCAGGGGGTTGAAACGAGATGTTTGTTAAAAATAGAGAAATGGAAGATGGTTTAAAATGTTATGCGGGTTGGGGTGGAGAAGACGAGATGGAAGAGGAGAGAATTTTTGATGCTTGTGTGGTTTGGTCGGTTTGACCTAGCAGGAGGTTTAACCCCGCATTGTAGCTAATTGCGGCACATCTCCAGTCTTCAATATACATATGTACATAAGAAAATATATATAAGGTGGATGAAAATACAATTCTCAGTCGTGGTGGTCTTTCTATTGTCGTTTAACCCGAACCCCCGGGTGGCTCTTTGCGATATATATTTTTCGAAATAGGAAAAAGGTCAACAGAGAGACTAAAAGAGGTAGAAGAAAAATGTAGGAAAATGACAGAGACGGAAGTAAACGCCCCAGGAATGAGAAAAACCACAGGAGCGAAAAAAGAAAGGCAAAAGTCACAGGACTCCGATTTTTGCGAAAAGGAAACTTAAAGCCAACAACCAAAACAAGTATTGTTCACGTTTATGGTCTGTTTTGGGTCCCCTGCGAGGTTATCCTGAGAATGCATTTAACGAGACCCTTTTTTCCTTGGAGAAAAAGGTTCTTTTCTTCATTTTTATGGTTTAGATTAAATTAACAGGAAATGGGCTGTGGTAAATTTTGGTAATTGACTCGATTCTTGGGAGATAATTCGTTCATTCAAATTAAAACGAATTTGTATTATTAATTGCATGAAAGTATTTTCCCAAAAATATTCACAACTTTCGAAATGCTCCGAATTTTTGAAAAACTTAAATATCGAATTGAAATAAATGCTATTTCTATTGTCCGAGAAGGCAATTTTTCAGACAAATTTTAACTTTTTGCAAAAAGCCCAAGTTATGGTGAAGAAAAAAGAAAAAAAAACATTGTTATTTGGCCATTTTTGGAAAAAAAAAAACAGAAGAAGGAGAGAAAAAAGAGAAAGAGGAGAGGAAAATAAAGAAAAAAAGAGAAGAGGAAGAGAAACACAGTAAAAGAGTAAAGGATAGGAGAGAAGAGTGGGAGAAATCCTTCGTGTGTGGTCCAAACAGGCCTCTCGTATAGTAAAGAGCAGGCAAAGCATCAAGAGCGAAACAGCAGCAGCCTCGGTCACTCGGAAAGGTGTCGCATGGTGTGTGGTATGCCACAGTGTCCGAGGCTTGCCATTCTTGTACCAACCACCATGCTATAGTCCTTACAAGCTTTCAGGTCTCTAGACGCGTTATGACTGCGTGCTGCGTCCAGTATACATAAGGAAGAAAGGAACAGTACAAAAAAAAAAAAAGAAGAAAATATTTCGCATCTGGAAATATCGCCGTTGAGACGATCATTGAGAATCCGACCCCCAGTCGAATTACCTTTCTTCTGCCATTTAAATTTCATCGATTAATTATTATTATTGTAATATTCATTTACTTAATTAGTATTAATCAACTAAAAAATCTGAGAATCCAATTTATTATATTTATTTACTTTTGATTGTTCATACCTAAGACTAGCTATACGAATAAATTGATTGATATTAAGGATAATGGAAATTCAATTACAATCATTATTGAATTAGTCATTTAATCGACTGTACATTCGTAAAAAAATATCATTATTGTCATTTTTATTAGAAAGGAAGAATGGAATGTTTTGGTTGGTAAAGGGGGTCATTTGGGTTTTAATTTTATGAAGAGAATGAGAGAATTCATTGTGAATGGTAAGATGCCCTTTTATTCTATGTGGGAGGTCCATCGGAAGAAAAGAGAAGAGAACTGAATGTTATTTTTTCCAGCATCTCTCTCTCTCTCTCGCTCTCTCTCTCTCTCTCTCTCTCTCTCTCTCTCTCTCTCTCATTTGAGAATCATTTGTCAATGTGAGTCCAGTTTAGCCATTCGTCTCACCGTTATATAGTAGCTCCATTGATCCCGCAGTCTGTGAGGACCTTGGGATGCTGGAAGGAAATTTCTTCGAGGGGGATAAAATGCAACATTTGGTCTCTCGAACCTGTTGCTTTTTCTTTTCCTTTGGATGAAAGAATAAAACGAAAAAAGGGAGAGTCAGAAAGAGAGAGAGAGAGAGAGAGAGAGAGAGAGAGAGAGAGAGAGAGAGAGAGAGGAGAGAGAGAGGAAAGAGAGGTGTGAAATTCATGATTAATTATCGACACTCGCGTGTGGGCGTCTCGAGAAACCCGAGATTTCATCTTTTCAAATTTCTTTTTAATTTCTACGAAAATTGTATCCCTTTTTTTTTTTATTCGACTAAAAAACGACTCCGGAGTAGAAATTATTCTCACACAATTTTTTGCTTCTCTCGCTGTTCGCTGACAAAATTCGAAGGGACGATCTTCGCAAATATTATTTTTTCCTCTTCAACCGTGACTGGAGGGACAAATCTTATTTATTTTTTAGCCACGCTAGGAACCGATGCACTCCGAATAGTCTGGAATCTTTCGAACCCCTTCAGTTCCCTTTGAAAAGGGTAAATTTTTTGTCGATTTTATATATAAATAGAGATGATGTAAATTATTTCCAATTACTATAAAAATTGAAAAAAAATTCATTAAATAATTTTGATCATGCGATGAAAAACGTTCGATCGATAATGAGGGTATACAAAGAGCATTTAATAACATTGCTATTGAAAGTTTAGAAAGAGAGAGGATAGAGACAGTGAAAGAGAGAGAGAGAGAGGGAGAGAGAGAGAGAGAGAGAGAGAGAGAGAGAGAGAGAGAGAGAGAGAGCGAGAGAGAGGGGGGGGGGGGAGGGAGAGAAGATAAAGAGAAAGAGAAGGAGGAAAAAAACAAAAAAATGGATGCGGGGAACGGCGCCAGGGGCCTATTAAAAATCATGCTTTAAAGAACGAATTATGGAAATGAGCGGCGGCGTCGGCGGTTGCTGTATCAGTCCTCGCGTATCCTTATATATATATATATATATATAAGAACAATATAGAACTACGAATATGTATAGGGTGATCCAAAAATGAGGCTCAACTTTCAGAGTAATGCTAGATTTTGGAATCCTGAAAAAAAAAGTCTTTAATCATTTTTCTCTCCGATGCTGCGCTGATAAGGTAATGACTGATTATTTATAGCCTATAAGGAGAAAACACAACGCTCCCGATTGGCTTTAACTAATCATTTAATGTCTCATAAACGATGCACGTAAGAGAAAAATGATCAAAGACTTTTTACTTCGAAATTTCATGATCTATTTAGTTGTCTCAGAAGCTCAACTCAACTTTTCGATCACCTTGTATACGTATGAATATAAATGTATATATATGCGTAAAAGAGGCACCCTGAAGGCTTTGCAGCTCCGTGGGGATATCCACAGCGAGCTTCTTTCTTTCTCTCGTCTCTTCCCATATTAGAACGACTCGAGTCCGAGGCTCTCTTGTCGAAATTACAGGTTGACTCCCACTCGTCTCTGGATTACCGCCCCGTGCCCGAAAAGGGCCTGAGTCCCAGCATTTCGATCCCTTTTCATTGCTGGAAATACATTAAAGGAACCGCGATTTTTTTTTTTTTTTTTCGACAACGCGTATATTCGTTTTATGAAATTCAGACACACAAAAGTCTTTTACTTCGAGGAAAAAATCAAATCATCTTGATTTAAATAACATTTTTTTCAAGACTCTAATGAAAGAGAATGAAATTGAAGAAAATTCCAATACAACAATTCATTCGTAATAAAAATAAGTCGTAATTAATCAAAAATAAACTTAAAAAATAAAATTTATAATAATTATATAAAAAAAGAATAATAAAAATGATTGAGAAATCAATTTAACAGAAAAAAAAATAATGTTTCCGCCCGGGATCGAACCGGGGACCTTCCGCGTGTTAGGCGGATGTGATAACCACTACACCACGGAAACTTGATGTACAAAGACTTTCAAATTTATGGACTGATGAAAATTAAATCATCGAAAATCACTTAACGGGGTCATCCCATGTGACAGCTATTTTTTTTCGCTTTTTTCGGAATTTTTTGATGAACCATTAAAACACAATATCTTTGAATTTTTACCACACATTTATTAACATTTTTACAGTCCCTCAGAATTTTATCAAACAAAAATAACGAGTTGAATCGACTTTACACCGTTAGGAAGACACTCATGCGTTGGTTGACGGTTGCCATGATTCCGGAGGTTTTGCTCATCTGAAATCAAAAAATCAAACGACATTTTAATTTGTAGACCTAAGACTATCGCTGGAACTAGAGTAAAGTAAAAATATCGAAAATTGAATTTTTGGCACGGTTTTAAAAGTCGAAAAAAAACGACGAAACTTGGAACTTAACATTTAAAACCGTGCCAAAAATTCAATTTTCGATATTTTTACTTTATTCTAGTTCCAACGATAGCCTCAGATCCACAAATTAAAATGCCGTTTGATTTTTTGATTTCAAATGAGTAAAACCTCCGGAATCATGGCAGCCGTCAACCAACACATGAGTGTCTTCCAAACGGTGTAAAGTTGATTCAGCTCGTTATTTTTGTTTGATAAAATTCTAAGGGACTGCAAAAATGTTAATAAATGTGTGGTAAAAATTCAAAGATAGTGTGTTTTAATGGTTCATCAAAAAAAAATTCCCAAAAAAAGCAAAAAAAATAGCTGTCACATGGGATGACCCCGTTAACCAATCATTCGCGCTCAATCAAAAATTTTAATAAATTCCCCCCTACTCTATCGTATATTTGAACAAATCTAACAAATACTGTAATAATTGAAATGAAAAGCATAGAAAACAGCGATCATTCGCTTTAAATGAACCAATACTATGAAATTTCTCTCATTACTATAATTATCCTCATTAATTAATCATTTATAATTAATCTGGTCAATTACGATTCTTAATTGTATAGTAACAAATAAAAAAAATGACTAAAAAACACCGAGGGTCATGAAAAAAGGTTCAGTATCGTGTGTGTTTCTCTCTCGGTAGCTCGAGAGCGAATGGGACATAGGAAAGAGATCTGGAGTAAGAGAAGCAGGCTGGGAGATGAGAGGAGAAGTCTCGGGAGTGGCGGCGGCGCGAAGGAGCCAGGAGAGATCGGACCCCCGCCGTGCTCTCCCGCTGCGACCGGTAGCCATCTTCTGTCCCGTTTGTAATATGTATTATAACCCTATATATCTATACATACATGTATATATATATATGTATATATAAATCTAGAAAGAGAAAGAGAGAGGAAGAGAAAAAGAATAAAACGTTATGCGTTCGCTAGGCGCACGCCATTACAATATTAATATTCCACGTCGTCCATGGGACGTGATTAATCGGCCGGGAGGAGAGCCCGAAGGACGTCCAGGAACTCGATCCTCTCTCATAATCCTTCCATATCGTTTCTACACTAATGTATGCACACCGTAATATTCTTTTATTTATTAAAAAAAAAGTTTTTTCTTCTTTTTATTTCGATCTCTTTTTTTTTGTCAAAAGACTCCGAAGATCGAGGTAGCGGACGATCAAAAGCGTTTAATTAGGCCATACGATATAGGCTATATGTGATGTATATGATTAATTCGTATTCATATAAAGTCTGAACTCGCTCAATGATTCTTAATTATTTTCATAGAACGAGGATACTTGAATAATTGAATTTTATTGAGATACTTGGATAATTTTGCAATTGGAATTTTTACAGCGATAATTTACTGCTTTTTTCAATATAATTTTTGTATTTTTTTCTTTTTTTACTTATTTTCAATAGTATTTTTAAAAATATCAATTTTATCGATTGAAATTTATATCTTTTGGAAAGCCATGAAATTTGATAGATTCAAGGAAAAAATTTCAAACAGTCTTTTTTCTATACTTTTACCCACGATGTCGAACGAATTATATCCAGATAAAATATGAATAAAGAAATGAAAGGAAAAGAGTTTAAGGGAACGAGAAATAAATCGCACTCAATTTCGAACCATTGATTCTCGTATCGTGGTTGAATAAATAAATAAAAAAAGAAGAAAAAAATTCGAGCACTTTTTTGGAGAGGGTGATAAATCTCCGGGGGGTTTACT
This sequence comes from Rhimphoctona megacephalus, assembly GCA_963989365.1. Classification (NCBI taxonomy): domain Eukaryota; kingdom Metazoa; phylum Arthropoda; class Insecta; order Hymenoptera; family Ichneumonidae; genus Rhimphoctona; species Rhimphoctona megacephalus. Next base: position 16,988,112 of record OZ022422.1, on the reverse strand, counting down.
CAAGGGTGTCGAAGAGAATTTCTCACTTTTGTTTCCCCTTACCACATTGAAATTGACTCTTCGATGTTTACGATTTATATACGTACGTTTAAAATATGAAAAATAAAGAAAAAAAAATGTATTGAATTTGCAATAACTTCATTTTTTATTAAAATTATAATGTTATTCTCCGTTTTATGCCATTTACTTATTTTTTTTCATGCCTTCTCGTTTCTCACACGCAAACTCACGATGATCTTTAAGTGTGCTCCGGTTTCTAGTGCTCTGAACTCTCCCTCCCTCCCTCCCTCCCTCTCTCTCTCTCTCTCTCTCTCTCTCTCTCTCTCTCTCTCTCTCTCTCTCCCTCCCTCTCTCTCTCTCTCGTCCACTCATCGACGTCGTCTCTGACTCTCTTTCGAGTCATTCTTTCTCTTGGCTTCTCTCCCACGGCTCTTCGAAGCCCTTTTTCTCTGTTTCTCTTTCTCTCGATCTCTACGTGTGACGCCCTCTTGAACGAGAGACCACTTCCTTCGGACCAACGATACTTATACCTTGCTCTCGTTTACGCTCGAAACTTCTTCTCGTCTCTTTTTTTTTTTCAAAAAAGGAACAAAAATTGTGAAGCGTTGAGAGAGAGAGAGAGAGAGAAGAACCCCCAACGGCGCGATCGAAATTAAACCACCGAAGGATTCTCCTGTTGCGTATATGCACACGCTTCCCACCGTATTACTTTTCTTGTAATTAAAATTAAAAAAAAAAAATAAAAAATAAAAAAAAAACAACTTGATTATATTTGATAAATATTTATTTGCAATTTTTATTCATTTTTTGTGGAGAATTGAAAAAAAATAATAATAATTGATTTTCGAATGAAATTTCTTCTCAATTTTATTTATCTACGATTTTTAGTGTAATATGAAAGAGAATGAGTGGCGAAAGAGCGAAGCGGTGTTGAATGTACAATTAATTTTTCGGCGTTTCTTATACATCTCCCCCTTCCTCATGATTTCTCCAAAATCTCTCATCTTTGCTTTCGCGTTATCTCGCGGGGATCTGAATCCGGAGATGGAAGTGAGAACGAAGTAGAAAAAGCAAAAGGGAGAGACGAAAGAGAAAAAAATAAATAAGAAGGGTACGAAACAAGGAGGAACATATTTTCTGGAGTTTAGAGGCTCACGAGTTGGGGAAAAGACGATTCTCTCGAGCATTGCTTGGTTGCTGGTGGTATTTCATTCTCTCTTCTCCTCCTGCTCCTCCTCCCCCGCCTTTCCCCTCTTCCGCCCTTCTTTTACCTGTTTGCCGGCCGGTCGGAACCGGCAGAGAAGAGATCAAAGCATTTGCCGACACACTCTCTCTTCTCTCTCTCTCTCTCTCTCTCTCTCTCTCTCTCCCCCTCTCCCCCTCTTTCTCGAACGCACGCACATACGATCCGTGGGGTGTCATGTAAGAATGGAGGGTTGAATCCCCCCTCCTTCGCCCCTTGCCCAAGAATGAGCTAGGAAAACCTTCTCGTCCATCCAATAATAAGAGATCTTCCTCGTGTTCGAGAAACCCAATGAAAAAGATTCCATTCGAAAAAGAAAGACTTAAAAAAGGGGTAGGCGATCATTAATACACTCGGAGAACCGAAGGATACTGGGGGTTCTATAAATATTGGCAATTCCATCAATTTCTGACACACGCTATTCCGGGGCTTTGAATTTCTCAACAAGTGAATTTTTTTCTACCTCTTTTTCGTTTGATTTTTTTTTACAATCGGTGGAAACGAATTCGTTTTGTTTTTATTTCTCTAAGGGTTTCTTTAGGTTTTTGGTATTTTTCAATCGATTTAAAATATAAGGGAGTTTTCATTTTTTTTTATTTATTTTGGCTTCACATTGTTCGCCATTTTGATTTCAACTAATTTTTTCTTCTCTTAAGTAATTCCACCATGACATTTTTTTCGAAAGTGAGAAACCACAAAACTTATTAAGGCGAGCAACCACTTTAGGAGACCGAAAATTAGATGATTTTTTGGATATTTTTTTTATTGGAAAATAAAAAACGGAAATTTTCGCAACTTTGACAATAATTTATTCATATTTTCATAAATCTCTGGTAATTTTTTCAAGCTATTTCATGCATTAATTAAATCCGCTGTGCCCCTTGGTGTGTCCTCATCGTCGTTGTCGATTTGTGGGAATTGTGCAGCTCGCAATTCACATCTGAAATAGTCCAATAACTTTTTATACACTCTTGAGATGTTTTTTAACAACATGAACCTAAATTTTGAAAAAAAAATCGAGAATTGAATGTTGGAACGTGTTTGAAAAAAAAAAATCAATTTTTAGCATTTTTTTCCCGGCATTTTGCAATAATAAATATGTTTTAAACAATCTAATCTTTCCAACTTTAGGTTCATGTTTTAATAAATTATATTGTGTAAACGTGTTCCAAATTTGAAGAAGATCCATCAATTAGTTTTTGAATTATGATTCCCGCAAATTGAAAAAATGTCGTTTCGAGAAAAACACGTTTAAAGTTTGAGCGCGCTTGGGAGTCGAGCGGAGAATCTTTATCATTTATATACATACCGTTAAAAGGAATCCGAATATCGTTTTGAAATTTTCAGGGTGTATTCTTAAGATATTTTGCTAACGATTTATGAAATAAAAAAAAAATTAATTTTTTGAAGCATCTAAAGTGGTTACTCGCCTTAAATTCAGATCGATCCTCGTGACGAAGATTCTCGCCGTCGTCATCGTTAAGATCATGGGAATTGATAAAATCGTTTAGAGAAGAAAAGCCGATCCCAGGAAGGGGGCACATTTTAACGGGCGACGACGATGTGGGCAAGAGCCAATGTCAGCAGATCGCTGAGAAACGAGTGGAGATGAGAATCTTCAGTTAAGATTATACACGCACGAAAAACGAGCGACAATAAAATGAACAATGCACCTCGATTGTCATGGTCAGGCGACGATTTTTTGTATTTAATTTTTTCTTTTTATTTTTCCTCCTGGATGAGAGAGAAAGTTCAAGGCGAGAGAAGATTCGCGCGAGAAATTTTGGAATAATCGCAATTTTCAATATTTTTTTCATTGTTCGAATGTATTTGAAAAGACAAAAATGACGTCTGCATTTTGGTTTGTTTTCGTTGAAATTTTGAATAAAATGCAAACTCAACGACTGGTATGAATAGTCGTTTTTTCTTTTTCTTCAAAGGCATGAAAAAAAAATCCATTCAACGTGGAAAAACTCATAGAATCGTAAAAAAATGAAGACTCATCAGGGAATCGAAAAAAAAAATGTTTATCGTATTCATTCGTTCGATTGATAAGGAATTATTATTTTTTTGACATTTGCTTCTTCTTCGGAGAGCCCCCCACGATTTCTTCTTTATCTTGCTCGCGAACCGACATTGTCGTTTTAACGAGATAAGAAGTGCCCAATCTTTAACACCGTAATGCAAACACGACGCGAGACACAGTAATACAATTATAAAACAAATTTATTTTTTTCTTTTACGTAGACGTGTGAGCTACGAAAATTCTTATTTGTTCTGCAATGTTTTCTCAATAATATTTTTCACTTAATGAGTCATTGAAGAAAATTCATTATCTCTATAAATCGAAGATTATAATTATAATAGTAACGAGGTTTTTTAGATTCCATTGAAAAAAAATCTTATTGACTCTCCAAACATATAACATAGATATAATATATAATTATTTATTTTATTAGCAAAACGGAAAAATGCTTTTAAAAAACAACCTTCGAAGAAAAATAAACCGGAAGTCAATGAATGAAATTTAATTAGATTTAATTATTTCGTTTTATTATTTACACCCTTGTTCATTAATTTTCGTTCCCATATACTTGCATAGTGAATCAGAAAAAAGTGAGAGTACACGTGTAAAACAAAGAGTACAAGAGAAACAGAAATGGTTCGACCTTGCCCGAGGCCCATATCTTGTATGAGTTCCTCAACTTCGAGGGGGACTTGAAACCTCGTCGCGTCGTTTACACGCTTCTTCATGGGGACCTCGTGCTGAACTTTGTTTTTATCTCGTTTTTTCTCGTTTCTACGATGCTGAGTTAAAATGAGAATGAGAGAGCGAGCGTGGCAAATTCTCGTCACCGCGTGACGCCCCCGACTTAAGAAACAGCCACGTGCACACCTTTGAAGAACCAAAAAAAAGCAGCGGTTTTATTGGTCCTCTTTATTTTTTTTTCTCTCTTTTCTTCTCTTCGTTGTCCCTCGCATTCAACTTTGCGTGTTTGCCCATTTTTCTTTCTCTTTATTCTTTTTTCTTTCTCTTTCTGGACGAACCGGTTGACCGGATCTCGTGACTTTACCAACGCCACGATCACCTTCAGATTATCTCGCTTGTTTACCTTATCGATTCTCCCCTTCTTCAAATAATTTTCCTCCCAAAATTGCCGAGAACGATTTTATTTCTCATTTTTAGTAAAAAATATTGTTATTCTTGAAGAATTATTGAGAATTTTTTTTTTTGTAAACTGAAATGTATTTCGATTTTTTTTTCATGTTCTATTGATCCGATAATTTTCTTTTTTGAAAAAAAAAAGATTTAAAAAAATTCCGAGCAATTACGCCAACGAACGAATTCGTATTTACTTTGCAACGAATAGACACAATTTAGGTCGGTTTTACGAATCATGTAGGTCTCAAAACAAAGTTGCCGAAATTTTCCATAAAGATTTCCGAGAGTTCAAAAAAATTACGTAAGTGGGGAACATGCGCTCGATTTCGTTATCTAGCCCGAAAAATAAAATTGTGACGACGGAAAATTTACGGGGCCGGAAATTGCTCAATTATTGCTACATGGATAAGCAACCAGTTTCATTTCAAATATTTATCGATTTATATCCGTTTTGTGTGATCCGAAATTCCATCGGTTTTAATAAGCTCAATTCAAATAATTCGGTTCAAATTTTGATCAATTTTAAACCGACACAAATGAACATTATCTAAACCGAAATTGCATTGATTTGAGCAAACATTATCTCATGGAAATGAACCCAAATTTTATGCAGGATTTTCGTTCGCTCGAAATAGCCCTGAGAATTGAAGTCGCATCGGAATGAGCAAGGCACACTTTTTTTCTTATTCTTGTATCTCGCGATTGTGGGGTCCATTGAAAAAAACCAAATGAGACCGAAGAATTGTGCAGCACGAAATCTTTCGAGTTCTTGAATGGAGTGAATCAGAGTAAAAAAATAAAAAATAAAAAAAAAAACAACAAACAGGAAAATGAGAAAGGACAAAAAATAAAAACAAAATTAAATATAAATAAAACCGAAATAAAAAAGAATGTAATTTAAAATTAAAACCGACAGCGATAGGTGCACGATCGGTCTGTAGCTCCGGATCTCCAAAGTTAACCAGCCTCGGGCGAAGCCAATATTTCGTTGGGTGACCGCTTAGCCAGGCACCGGCTCGCGCATCAATCGCAGAGTAGGATGCAGTTTTTTCGAGTTTCTGACGGTGGTAATCAATTGAAAATCAGTACAAATATGGCCGCCTGTATCGGCCGGATTTTCCACAGTTTTCCACAG